>CAUYQV010067144.1:0-11825 GCA_963574575.1 Galagoides demidoff
TGGTCCCAGCTACTTGGGAGGCGGAGGCAGGAGACTCGCTTGAGCCCAGGAGTTGGAGGTTGCTGTGAGCTGTGATGCCATAGCACTCTACCCAGGGGGATAGCTTGAGGCTCTGTCTCAAAAAAAAAAAAAAAAAAAAAAAAAGAAAAGTGAAGCAGGCATACAAAACTTGTTATATTTTAATGGTTACAATTAACAAATCAATTATACACTCAACTATAATAACTGATTTTGAGATAATGATGTGTGTCCACAGGGGAGTCCCCATACGGGTTTAAATCCAGAGGTTAGATGATTATTTAGTCATTCATTTTTGCTCCTAATCCCTTAATAGCCCCTGAACATTCAAGTAACATTACACATCTCAGGCTGGGTGGTCTTCATCAAGTGGATGTCGACTCAGAAACTTCCAGTAGAAACAGAATATACAGAAAATAAGTCATTGTTAAAGTACAAACTGTAGCATCTTCATCTTCATCTGGAAACGGAAGGGCATAGTAGAAACTGATGCTTTAAACTTCTATCTAGAATTAACTCACAGATGAACCAAATGGGTCACCTCTTCCTTACAACCTGAGAAGGTGAATGGGAATAAATATCCATCTCATTATCACTTTCCACCATGCATCTTCCGATCCTGCATCTTGGCATGCCAGTTTTAGGAGTGACCCTGGAATCAATTAACAGTGAATTATTTATATTAACAGCTGCTGCAAAGTGTTTTCCCAGCTGTTAATTCATGAAAGACATCTTGTTCTTTTCAAATTGTCCCCTCTGCTTTTGTAAGTGACTGAATTCATCATCAACACAAATGGGATTTTCTTCACTTTTTCCAACTATAAAGGGATACATCCACACAGAGTCCCTGGGCTCACTCTTGGAACATTGAGATGTTGGTCCTTGCTGTGTAATTTCAACTGTCTTCTTGCTAGATGGGACTCTCAACTGTCATGCTGTTGGAGCTAGTCTAAAGTGGATCCACATGAGATAGGTCTTCCTTACTACATGTGCAAACACTTTGACAGTCATTTATATAGATTAAAAGTCACCTGTCCTTTCCATCATAAAGTGCTGCTTAGAAATACAACTCACTTTCATCATAACCAAAGGAAAAAGGACATCAGCAAGGCCAAATGATAATTATACCTTCCAAAGAAATTCATGGAGACTATCCAGAACTTTCTATTGCTTACCACACCAAAACAAATCCATTTCTTTTACAAGTTTCTTCATTCCCATGGAAGCAACCAGCTAATAGAGAAATTAACTTAGGAAAACACATTCAGTATGTATTAATATACTTACCTGATTCAGAAAGTAGGTTTTTTAATATGAGGATGATATGAGGAAGTCTTGAATAGCCAGTAAAAGATTGAGACTTGAGGTCTGCATGGTATTAAATTCACTGACAACTTCAGAAGAGGGACTGCAATAATTTGGGATAGGAAAGGCAGTCAGGAGCTCCAGGAGATGGAATCAGGGAAAAGTTGGGGTAAAGGGTATTTTTTCTGCCATAGATGAAAATCCTGATACTACTGTGAACCACCAAACAAAGACTGGTGACTTTGACATTATAAGATAGCATCCTTGACTTGGAATTTGAAGTTCTCTAGACATCATTATCAGGTGCAGCAATGGGGCCCCTGAAAGCTATTTTAATTAGTAGGATGTAAGCACTCCAATTTGTAAAAATAATCAACACATTGAATTCCATAATGGCATAAATGTATTCATGATCTATGTACAAATGACTTAATTAAAATAAAAAAAGTAGAACCTAAAGATAGAACATGGCTGTCCAAAAGCACCAACAATTTGGTGCGTAGGCACCAGTAAGACATTTATAACACTTTACAGAAAATAAAGATAACAATAGCAAAATAAGGAAGGGCTTTAAGGACAGCCTAGTTCCTTAGCATGAAGAAAGCTAGAATTTGTTGAATTTATGACAAAGCTCAAGACTGTCAACTTGTACTTGTCACAATATAGTTGAGAGGGAAATTCAGTATTTGTGTGTCTCCGTGTACACGTGTGTGTGAAGTACAAACTAAACTGTGCCATACACTGTAGACAGAAAATATAAATAAAAATTCAAAAAATATTTCAGAGGTTATTTCTGAGAGATGGTGATGAGTAATTTCTATTTTCTTATTTGTATATTTTTAAATGATGTCCATTAAAAACTGAGATTTGAAAGGCTGAAAATCTAACATTTTTTCAGAGAATCAACATGGCAATATGATTTAGAGAAGAGGGTCTTATATAGGTTCAGACCTAAGCATCTGCTCTTCTCATCTTTAAACGGATTATACTTAATATCCTACGTGTAATTTAAGACATAATTTTGTATCTGATAGGGATGTTTTATCTGCAGTTAAGAGAAAAGCTGACCACATTAGCTTAAACAAGGGAAGGTATAAGTTTCTATATAACACGTGCTCCAGGAGTAGATAACTTGGGTGCTGGTTTGGAAGCTCAGTACTATGTAGGCCAAGAGATTTGTTTTTCTCTGGGCTGTTTCCTGATAGTCACAAAATGGCTGCTGCAGTTCCAAGTCTCACAACTTTGTTCAAGGAAGGAATGAGAAGGAAAGTAGAAGAGGATTTAGTGTACCCAAAAAGCAAATTTCTTCCCCTCAAATCCAAGGCTGACATCCACTTCTGCCCATTCTGTCCACAGCATCCAGAAGGCAGCCAGGGAGAACCAGGGTAGAGGATGTATAATGGGCCATCCACTGAGTGATCAGTCACCTGGGCTCTGTGCATGACACAGAGAAAGCGAATTATAATGTTTCTGTTACTCTTGTAACATTTTTAAAAGAATCACCTTTTCTCTTTTTCAGAAAGTTTCCCGGAAGTGCCATGCCCATCCCCAGAGCACACTTGTGCCGCTTACCCTTTTCCAGTCATCGATACTTGATAATAAGTAGATTCATTTGCAACCTGCTCACACTGCAGCTGAAGCCACTTTCTCCCAGTCTATCTGGCTGCCCTGCACATAAGTGGTCATCCGCTTGGGCCTGAATGATTTCTGAGGACTCCCCAAAGAGATGCAGCCCCCAAGAGCTCCCTCGAACGCAGGGAATTGGCTGACCTGTGAACCGCAGTTCCTACAGAACCTACACAGATCAAAACTGCCTGGAAACTCATGATGAGCAGCTCTGAAATGACCCTGCCCTTCAAAGGGTGAAATGCAGGCACCTCCTTTACAAAAGGGCAGAAGTTGGTGGCAGTGTGCTTTCTTATCATCTGTTTAATTTATTCATGTTTTGATTCTTACCATCAGCCCAACAAGGTAGTTTTAAAATGCATGATCAGAAAACTCAAAGAATGCTGATTTTATTTGCTCATCTTTTAGCCATATAGAAAAAATAAAAGTATGAGCTGAGAAAAAGAAAATCAGAGTTAAAATCCCAGAGTTGGCATTTGTTTACCCATGTGATCTTTGTCAATAATAACAATAATTTACCAAAGGTCTGCCCTGTGCCAGACAGCATGCTCAGACATTTACAATCATTATCATATCTAGTCATTATCTTATCTAGTCAACAACCTCATGAGGAATACTATATTTTCATCCCTATTCCCCATTATACAGGTGAGGAGACTGAGTATTGGAGAAAGGAAGCAATGGGTCCATTTCCATGCACAGAGAAAGAGCTGGGGCTATGCTCTGTGATTCTGTTGTACCCTCTGTATATCACCACTCAGCTGTATTCTGACTGGCCTATGCCTTTGCTGTATGTGTCCCCTGTGTCAGCTTCTAATTAAACCCATTAAAAATATTCCATTTGCCACATTTCCCCTAAGGGTGCAATAAAATGTCTTATTAATTCTTATTTAACATAATGCAGCACTTAGCTGAATTCTAGTTTTATATTCCAATTCTTTCAACCTCAGAGAAATGACTACAAAGCTCAAATGCCTCCCCGTCTGTATTATTGTCTGGGAGTTTAGCCAAATAATGTCTTTGAAGCTGAGGGAGAAGGGAATCAAGAAATAATGTTTGTTGCTTTGTTTATTTCTATAGAAGACTGATGTGACTGCTTCTTCAAGAAATGTGTATTTTCCAGGAGAAAAAGGGAGGAGGTATGAGACAGAGAGAGAAGGAGAAAGAGCAAGAGGAGATTTAGAGAAAGAGAGAAGGAGAGGGGGAGAAAAAGAGGGAGGGGGAGAGAGAGAGACAAGAAGGGATTGAGAGAGAGAAGGAGAAACAAGAAGAGAGAGAGAGAGAGTGAAGGAGGAGGAGAGAATGATTTACCAAACTCCAGCAGTCCCACATCACAACCTGTGTATTTTCTCAAATATTTATCATCAGACACCATGACCTATGCACTTTAAGGCAGAAAGAAAACACATTAAAGTCTGTAAAGCACACATGCCATTAATGAGGAGAAAATGAATAGGTACCTGTTACCTTGCACTTCCCTTTCCTTCTTATCTCCGTCTTGGGTTCTTTAATCAAACCATTTCGGACCTGATGGCTACCCAGATTTGTCAGCACCAAAGCCTTCACAAGTGTTCTGCTTACCTCTATTTTGAAAATGGCTTTTGTAGACACCCTGTAGGAAGCTCCACTCTGCCTATTCTGGTGACTTTCTAGATTAATATTTAAGAAAGCTTTTGAGGTCATTTTGTAAAAAGTACACATACACTCTAATGTTTATAGCAGCACAATTCACAATTGCAAAGATGCGGAAACAGCCCAATTGCCTACCAATATATGAATGGATTAATAAATGTGGTGTATTCATACCATGGAGTAATACTCAGCCATAAAGAATAAATAGCAATGTAATGACAACCCAGGTGGAACTGGAAGCCCTTCTTCTAAGTATGACATCACAAGAATAGAGAAACAACCTCATGCACTCAATACCAAACTAGAACTAACCAATCAACACTAAAGTGCACATATGATAGTAAGTCTTAATGAAAATCAGGCTGAGGGGAAGGAAAGAGGAAGGAGTGAAGAAATTCACCCCTACTGGGTACAGTATACACTATCTGGGTGGCAGGCACACATAATTTTGATTCAACCTATAAAAAACAAATATATAAGCGAAACATATGTATGCCCTAATATTATGAAATTTTTAAAAAGTAAAACAAAATACAAAGAAATCTTACAATTTCATCAAGAATAAGCCAATCTGAGAGCAGCTTGAGTAAGACTAGGTCCAAATTGGGGTCTTCTGTTAAGGGGATATATAGAGAAGGCCCACTGCAAAGGTGAGAGGACTCTGACAGATGTGACATCTGGGGAAATAGTCTACGTTATGCAGCCTCCAATGGCCACACCTACTATGTCTCATTCTTGGTCAACTTTGGTGCCAACATCTTTGCCCTGGATAATGACTTACGGTCTCTGCTGGATGCTGCTGCCAACAGGGGGAAGAATGAATGTGCTGCTCTCTTGGATAAGGCTGAACCCCAAAAAGGCCACGAGGCTGAAGGAGCAGGCTCAAAAGAATGCCAGGAAACAGATCAAAGAGTGTGAGAGGCTCCAGGAGAAGCACCAAAATAAGATGGCCTACACCTACAGCAGGGAGGAATCTGGGACTCTTTCTTCTTCCAAGGGCACCTTCTCCAGTTCATCCTTTTCAAGTGCTTCTGCTTCCAGGATGTTTGGATCACTTAAGGGCATTAAGGATACTTTCAGGCTCGGCGCCTGTGGCTCAAGTGGCTAAGGCGCCAGCCACGTACACCCAAAGTGGCAGGTTTGAATCCAGCCCAGGGCCCGCCAAACAATAATGACAGTTGCAACCAAAAAATAGCTGGGCATTGTGGTGGGCGCCTGTGGTCCCAGCTACTTGGGAGGCTGAGGCAGGAGACTCACTTGAGCCCAGGAGTTGGAGGTTGCAGTGAGCTGAGATGCCACAGCACTCTACCCAGGGAAACAGCTTGAGGCTCCTGTCAAAAAAAAAAAAAAAAGATACTTTCAAGATAAAATTCAAGAAGAACAAAGATACAGCAGAGCAAGTGGGGAAGGAAGGCAGAAATGGTCAGGAATGTGATGGAAATGTTCATGGAGGAGGAAGAAGACTCATTCTCAGGGGAATTCAAAAAGAAGCTCCAGTTCTCAGCAAAGGAGGACAGCAGTGTGCAGCATGAGTCCATTCTCAAACTTCCAGTTTAGGAAGCATTGTTTTTTGAACAAATAGAGTAATAAGTCCTGAAGACATCTTAGATAGTAAAACAGAGTTGGGATTTAAAATGCCCAATGAATTGCTTTAAAGACAAGGATTAGCAGAGGCTGATGAAGCTGAGGCTAATGAAGAGGGAAAAGAAAATGGCCTTGAAGATGATCTGCCTTGGGATGAAGGTGAAGTGGAGCGAGAGGAAGATGTGATTGATACTACTCCTCTAGAGGTGTCCTTACAGTCCCAGAACCTGGAAGAATTCCTTTCCATTTTCATGAGAGAGCAGATTGACCTAGAAGTTCTGTTGCTCTGCTCTGATGAGGACCTTTAGAACATTTGAAGTAGCAGCTGGGTCCCAGGAAGAAAATTCTTAATGCCACCAATGGAAGGAAACAGGTACTACAACAACCTGGGCATCTGGTTGACACCAGCCTCGAATGGACAGAGTTGGGTCTACAGGGTGAGCACTGTGATGACGCTGTGGCCCACTGTCAGAATCCCAGGAAACACTCCCTCTCCATCCAAAGCCAGGCCTCTGTAAATGGTTTCTAGGATTTAGGAGATGAATACCTAAGAAAGAAGCCTAAACTTTACTCTGGGAAATAGGCTATGCACATTTAAATAAGCCATCAATGAGAAACTCGAGGAAAGTTTGGAATAAGAAATTGGCATTTCTCCATAATTATCTTTTTTATATTTTTGAATAAAGATTCAGAAGGATGACAGAAAAGGGAAAGAAACTTTCTTTACTTTTATAACTCTGAACATGAAGCTATAATCTCTCATCATATTAGTTTGCTGCTTACTTTCTAACTCTAATTCTTTCCTTAGCTCTACAGCTTTGCCTGTTGGTGGACACTGAAGTTACTCATTGGCCTAAGGCTTGAAGTCCACTTAAATACATCTAACCCTTTAATAGATGTCTATATGTTTACAAGTAAGGGAAATGGATCTATAATACTCTTGCCTGAGAATAGGGACAGAGTGGCAGGTAGGGAGAGTGAAGAAAGAAATAAAACATAGTGTACCTGTTCTGGACTGAATTTTACCTCCCTCCTCCCCAGTTCACATGTTGAAACCCTAAGCCATAATGTGATCGTATTTGGAGATGGGACCTTTAAAGAGATGATTTACGGTTAAATGAGGTCATAAGGATGGAGAACTAATCCCATATGAATAGGTGTCCTTAAAAGAATAGGAAGAGAAAGCAAGGATGAATCTCACAGAGGAAAGGTCTACAAGCCAAGGAGAGAGGACCCAGGAGAAACTGAACCTGCTAACACCCTGATCTTGGACTTTCAGATGCCAGAGCCATGAAAAAACAAATATTTGTTATTTAAGCCACCCAGTCTGTAGCACTTTGTTATAGCAGTTGTAGCAGAATAATGCGCAGGTAACACCCAAGCAAGAGGGTATAGGAAGATAGAAAGAAGGATACAGATAAAAACTTGCCGGGCAGTCCCTGTGGCTCAGTGAGCAGGGCACCAGCCCCATATAAGGGTGATGGGTTCAAACCTGGCCCTGGCCAAACTGCAATAAGAAAATAGCTGAGTGTTATGGCAGGTGCCTGTAGTCCCAGCTACTCGGGAGGCTGAGGGAAGAGAATCACCTAAGTCCAAGAGCTGGAGGTTGCTGTGAGCTGTGATGCCATGGCACTCTACCCAGGGTGACAAAGTGAGACTCTGTCTCTTTAAAAAAAAAAAAAAAAAAAACTTGCCTATTGATTTTCTGAAATACCTACTGAAACTAAAAAAAAGGGGGAAAAGTACTCAGATTCTTTGGAGGGAGGATTTTCTTATAAAAGTAAATTTTACATTTTCATGCTCATTATGTACATATCTTGTATTTACTGTTGCCTATCACCATGGCTGCATATCTATATACATGGAGGTTTCATGACAAAAAAAATAACAAAAGAATGAGCCAATCTAATCTTCAAATTCTTCATTTTCTCCTAAGTCCTGGAGAAAAGCATAATATGGAAAATTGCAGGAGATGTACCCAGACCATCCAGGTTAGTATCCTGCCTCTGCTTTGCAACACTGGCATGTAAATTTGAACATATTGTTTTCTTTCTGGAAGTCTTGGTTTTCTCTCAAGTCATCAGGGAGATCCACATATTACCTCTTACTATAGCCACTGTGAAGATTATAGATGACAAATGTGACTCCTTGGAATTGTGTCCAGAGATTAGCAAGTCCACAATTCTCCTCAACATAACACTAGGGCAACTACTATGGGTGTACTTTAGTTGGTATGCATGATCTGCTCTAGTGGCTATCATTTGGTCAGCAACAATGACTTTTTTAGGACTTACACTCTAGTGCTACAGGTACAGACATGAGTGGAGACAGCCCAGATCCTTGGAGGAGACTGGAAAATAAAATAAACATAAATGATGTGTCTGTATCTGATAATTACTAAAACAAGAATGGTAAGAAAGTGAAGGGAGGGACTAAAAATAGGAGGTGCTACTTCAAATTAGAGTCAGAGAAGGCCTCCCTAAAGGTCTCCCTAGGCAAGTGACATTGGAGCAGAGATTTGAATGGAATGAAGACGTGAACCAGGAGAACCTGCAGGCTGGGCCTAGGATGTCACACTTGGCTCTGAGTGTGGTGAGAAGCCATCATAGGAAGCTAAAGAATGATGTCACCTGATGAACGTTTTCAAAACTTGCCTTAGCTGTTTTGTTGTAAAGAGGAAGAGGTAAAGTGAAGTCACGGAGGTCAGCATAGCTGTGATTGTGATCCTGCATAGGGTCATGGTTATGGAGTGGTGAGATGTTGCCAAAATCAGGAAATGGTTTGGAGGTAGAGCAGATTGTAGATGAATGAGGTTGTCAGGTTGTCATTTGGGGAAAAAGCCTCTTTGGGGATGTAGAGTCTATGTTGCACATGTAGAGGTAGGAACAGCTTTAGACATTCACTGGACCAGTGAAATGGCTGAGTGGTGGGCCAGCTATGTGGGTCTGGAGTTCAGGGGGTCCGGGAGAGATAGAGATGTGGATTCTGGAACTTGTCATTGTGGATGACAGTTAAAACCATGGAAATGAGTTAGATCACTTGGGAAGGGACAAAACACACTGTGTTCATATTTAATTGTTGTTTCCATGTATTTTCTATTTTTTCTCAAGAATAAAAGCTCTCCAGGATAGCATATACATCACAGGATTCTGCACACCCTGGGATGCTTGCCTGGTCATGGAGAAATATTGGCTGGTGTGTCTGGGTCTGGAATACAGATGAACTAACTGGACCAGTTGGCACACACCCTAGCCTAACCTTGAGAAAACATCCAATGAATCCCAATGGAGGAACATTCCATACAACACTTGAGCAATAATTTTCAAAACTATAAAAGGCATAAAAAATCAAGGGAACTGTGAGAAACTGTTGCAGATGATTCAAAGAAGACAGGGTAAACAAATGTTATGAGGTCCTCTGGGTCCTGGCACAGAACAAGGACATTAAGCAAAAAGAAAGAATGTTGGAATAAAGTATGTACTTTAGTTAATAATAATGTATCAACAATGGTTCAGTAATCTTAACAAATAGGCTGTCTTAATGTAAGATGTTAATAACAGAGTCAATCATGTGCATAAGTATTTTTTCAATTTTTTCCATAAATCTGCAACTGTTCAAAAATTTTTAAAAAATAATGAAAATGAAGTGGGCCACTTGGGCTCTGCCTGGGGCTCTATACTATTTGGAGACTGAAACATTAAAAAGGCCAGTGGGTCATTCCATTTGATCCTGCGATTCCAATACTAGGTATCTACTTAGAAGAAAAAAAACATAATTTTATCATAAGGACATTTGCACTAGATTGTTTATCACAGCTCAATTTACAATTGCCAAGATGTAGAAACAACCTAAATGTCCATCATCTCAGGTATTGATTAAGAAACTGTACTGTATGTATACCATGGAGTACTATTCAGCCAGAAAAAGATGATGACTTTACCATCTTTT
Organism: Galagoides demidoff; assembly: GCA_963574575.1. Classification (NCBI taxonomy): domain Eukaryota; kingdom Metazoa; phylum Chordata; class Mammalia; order Primates; family Galagidae; genus Galagoides; species Galagoides demidoff. The sequence continues at coordinate 10,114 of CAUYQV010067144.1, forward strand.
GTATTAACCTGGATGGATTCTTCTTAGTAAAGTATCACATGAATGGAAAAGCAAATATCTCATGTACTCAAGGTTAATATTAAGCCAATAGATGACCTAATTTATGCTCATGGAGGAGAAAAATTCATTTCAATTCAAGTTGGAGCAGGAGCAAAAGAGGAGAGAGAAGGGAGGAGGATGAGTTTGGCATGCTCCCACTTCATGGGCACGATGTAGGGATGTATGGCACGTCTTTGGGATGCAGGACACGAATACAAGAGGAATTCTACCTAAAAAATTCAAATATTGTGACCCGGTTGTTTATACTCCACATTCACCTAAAATTAAAATAAATGAATGAATGAATCAATCAATCAATAAAATAAACATGGGTATGGTGCTAGGGGAAAAAAAAAGATGTGGAAACAATCCAACTGCCTGTCAACCCATGAATGGATTAATAAACTGTGGTGTACAAGTATATCATAGAATACTATTCAGCCACAAAAGAGTTGGGAACATTCTTTTTAGTAACATATCCCAAGAATGGAAAGGCAAGCATCCAATATAGTCAATACTAACATGAAGACTGTAGGCAAACTAATACATATCCACACAAGAGAAAAACTCAATTTAATTCAAGTTGGAGGAGGGGAGAAACAGAGTAGGAAGGGGGATTAGTCCGCTCCCCCCAATAGGCACAATGTAAAGGTTTATGGCACACTTCCTGGGTGCAGGACATGACTACAACAGGGACCTCACCTAACCTAACATTGTAATCTAATCATACGTACCTGCATATTAATCTCAATTTTTTAAAAAAGAAATGTGGTGAGAGGTATTTCAGGTTTCAAATACCTACTAGAAAATGTAAATGTCCTCCACCCTTACCAAAGCAGACACAGCCTTCCAGGGTGCATTTCCTTCATGAGTTTCTGCTCATTTATGTTGCTGGAATTCTCCTGGCAGGTTGACTGGAACATCTTCCACCCTCACAGACCAATGAATCAGACCAGTTGGCCATCACCTCTGGCTAATCTGATTATCCAAGATCCAATAATCTCCTGTGGTTTAGTACATCAAATTACATTTTACATCAAATTACAAACTTAAATAGATGTTAAATCTCCATCCAATTTATTACCAAATCCTACTACTTCCTACTAGATCCAGTTCAAATATAGATGTCACATTGGCCCATATCTTTTCATGTGCATGGGCACCAGTCTGGGCCACATCACCCCCTCCTTTTCTCCGAACAATCATAAGAGCCCCAGTTTCCCCTGATTCCCTTGTTCCTCTGCCAGAACAGCCAGATATTGCCATGCTCCCACTTAAAAATATTCCAGTGTATCTGTTGCATTTGGAAAAAAATTTGCACATAAAGAATCCCAGGTGTGATGTAACTGCAGCTCACAGGGCCTTCATCTCCTGTCCCGCTTCCTCCTCCTCCCTGTGCACAGTCACCAGGGGTCACTTATTGGAAGCAAAGCAACATTCAGCCTCCAGAGAAGGGATCTTGTTCCAGACGCCTTCACGTAAGCAGGTACAAACTCCTAACTGAGCACCCAGACTTGATGACCATGGCTGAGTGACTTTGCAAAGAAAGCAAAAATTGAGGACAAAGTTTGTTTTGGCCATTTCAGGAAGACACGTGTGGGTCTCAGGTAGGACGACAGTGGCAGCTGCCAGCACACACAGCACTTGGAGCCATTGAGCTGTGACACTTCTGA
>CAUYQV010067149.1:0-25038 GCA_963574575.1 Galagoides demidoff
GGATTGGAGGGACCATTTTTGAGGTTTATCTTACAGGGGTACAAGTGAAACTCTCTAAGAGTAGAATCAGAATGTTTTAAAACAATAACTGAGAAAATGACATGAAGGCTGTGTTGATCAGTTTGATGGAAGTATTTCGGATGGCATGTGAAAACCCCACACTGTACCCCAGAAATGCTTTAATGTACATAGTTACCATTCAATAAAAAAAAGTTACCAATAATAAAAGATAAAATCTATGAGAAAAAAAAGAATTCTTAATATTTGTGGAAAAATATTTTATAACTGGATGTAAATTATTGTGGGGTTTCATTGTTTTATATCACCTATGATTCTACCACTTTACTTTTGTAGGTATCATTGAGCCTGGAGGAAGAAGGGTAGTATTTGCTAGGGCTAGGCAGTTTACACACTTATTTTATCTGCTTGTGTTATTCAGTGAATATTGATTAAGAACCTGCTGTGTGTCTGGAACTGTGATACTGGTACCAACAAGGCTCTTGATATCAAGTTCACAGTCTCATGAAACTATAAACATACTAGAAGAGAGTGCAGGAAAAACACTTGAAGAAATTGGTCTGGGAGAATATTTTATGAGGAAGACCCCCCAGGCAACTGAAGCAACACCAAAAAATACATTACTAGGATCTGATCAAACTAAAAAGCTTTTGCACATCCAAGAGCACAGTAAATAAAGCAAACAGACAACCAGAATAGAAGATTTTTGTAGGTTATGCTTTTGACAAAGGTCTGATGACTAGAATCCACAGAGAACTCAAACTAATCAATAAGAAAAGAACAAATAACCCTATTTCTATGTGGGCAAGAGACTGGAACAGAAACTTCTCTGATGAAGACAGGCACATGGCCTGTAAACACATGAAAAATGCTCATCATCCTTAATCATCAGAGAAATGCAAATCAAAACCACTTTGAGATATCATCTAACTCCAGTAAGATTAGCCTAAATCACAAAATCCCCAAACTACATATGTTGGCATGGTTGCAAAGAGAAAGGAATGCTTATACACTGCTGGTGGGAATACAAGCTAATCCAGCCTTTTTGGAAAGAAGTTTGGAGAACACTCAAAGAACTAAAAGTAGACCTAGCAGTCAATCCTGCAATTCCTCTATCAGGTATATACCCAGATGATCAAAAATTATTTTACAACAAAGACACTTGCATTCTGGACTTCACCAGAACGTTTACTGCAGTCCAATTCATAATAGCTAAGACATGGAAACAGCCCAAGTCCCCATTGACCCATGAATGGATTAACAAATTGTGTTATATTTACACCATGGAATACTATGCAGCCATAAAAAAGATGGAAATCTCACATCTTTTATGTTTACCTGGATGGAGCTGGGACATACTCTTCTTAGTAAAGTATCTCAAGAATGGGAAAAAGAGTATCCAATGTACTCAATACTACTATTAAATCAATATATAACCACCTACACACTTATACAAATATCAAAACATAACTATAGTCCAGAAAGTAGAAGGGAAGAGGAGAGAGAGGAGAGAGGTGATGCACAACAAAGAAAAACAATCAACAGAGTGAAAGTAAAGAGACAGGTTACAAAATGGGAAAAAATATTTTCATTCTATGCATCAAATAAAAGGTTAACATCAAATACATAAGGAACCAACCAACAGCAAGAAAAAAAAAATTATATTTTGGGCAGAGGACCTGAATAGGACATTTCTCAATAGAATACATATAAATGGCCAACAAATATATCAAATCAAAAAACATTCAATATCTCTAACCATTAGAAAATGCAAATTTAAACCACAATAAGATATCAACTTAAGCAGTTTAGAATGGCCATGATATAAAACACAAAAGGTAAGTATTGAAAATGTGGAGAAAAAGGAACACTTGCACAATGTTGATAATAATGTGAATTACGACAGCCATTATGAAAAACAGTTTGCAGATTCCTCAAAAAAATTGAAAAATAAATAATAGAACTACCATCCCACTACTGGGTATACATCCAAAAAAAAAAGAAAATTGGCATATTAAAGAGATTTTTTCACTCTCGTGTTCATTTTTCCTGTAATTCACAATAGCTAGGATATACAATCAACTGGGGTATCCATCAAGGTATAAACAGATTTTTTTTAAAAAATGTAGTACACTATTAATTGGAACTAACCAATGACCACAGATGTGCATAGAGGAAAGTAAAATTCAATGAAAATCACACAGGGGGCAAAGAAGTGAAGGGGATGCATGAAAACCTATAGGGTACAATGAACATTATTTGGGTGCCTGGCACACTTACAACCCTGACTCAAGCATTACAAAAACATGTAACCAAAAACATCTATACTCCTGTGATACTTTGAAATTAAAAAAAAAAGATAGAAATTTTTAAAAGTTGCATATATACAAAATGAATGCTACTGAACTATCTAAAAAAAAAAAATACTGGTAAACATGCACAGTACACTTGAATGAACCTAGAGGACATCCTATTATATGAAAAAAAACAAACAGAGAAAGGTAAACACTGCATGACCTCTCTTACAAATGTCATCTAAAAAAAAACTGAAAACATGAAAGTAGAGAATACAACGGTGGTAACCAGGGGGCAAGGGTGGAGTGTTGGAAAGATTTTGGTCAAAGGATGCAAAATTTGTTAGACAGAAGGAACAAGTACAAAACATTTAATAAAAAGTATGGTGAACAGAGTTAATAACAATGTATAATATACTTAAATATCACTGACAGTAATTTTAAGTAATTTGACCACAAAAGAAGATGAGTATGGGAGATAAATCATATGTCAATTAGCTCATTAGCAATTCCATAATTGCTAAAATATATATTACATATATGTATATATTTTAAAACATGTACATGATAAATATATACAATTTTTATTGTCAATTTTTTAATTAATTTTAAGAAAAAAATAGGCAGAGAAGAAAAAGATAATTTTGGTCAAGTGATCACTAAAGATCCCTCATTGCCAAGGACAGCGAGTAGGACTGCTATTTTTATGTCAAATTTCATCAGGTTCAAACAATGAAATGACTCCTCAGGCAGGAAATTTTCTTATAAGTAGTAATAAAATTGTGAAGGACCCAGTTAGCTGATTAGAGTAGCTTGAGTGATTTCACAGTTAATTTGGTGCCCTAATTGGTGTTCTCTGAATTTTAAGTTGCAGAGTTTAGATGGCATGGTTTGGACCAGGGAGAACACATGGGGATGCACAATAAAAGTTATTTCACTGAGAAATGACTTAATAATAGAAATTTTTATGAAAAGAAATATAGTAACTTTGTGCAAGACTAATTAAATGGGTTGGGACAAGAAACTAATATCTTAAAGGACATTTCCATAGGCCAAGTGTGAAGCTAAAAGGTAGGGGTGAGAATGGAAAAAAAAATCTATTATATCTAAATGGAAGCTTACCTGTAGTTTCACAATGAGTAAACTTTGTACAGTTTCATTATGCTAGTACCTACTGGAAAAAAGCTATTTAAAAGGAATTTCCTTAGAGATATGAAGGAAATTGTATATTATTACCATAGCTAAACTTGGTAAATGAATGCCTTATAAAGATGACAACTTAATATGGGTACCTCTGATGAGAAAAGCATAGAATGCACATAAAGAGATTCTGAGATTCAGCACTTGGTTCCATTACAAGATAATTTTTAAACGCAAAATAAAAATCTTTCTAGTTTCTGATGACATACCTTAAATTCTTGATACAAAATCTTGCAAAATCAATCAATAAATAAATATTAGGGCCATAAACAAAAAATGTGTACTAAAATGCACAAATAAACATATAAATAACTAGCACATAAATAAACACAAGGATGATATGACATCTAATTGGAAAAGTTGTTTTATATCTACTCGTTAATCAAAAAATGTATTAGCTGAATATTAATTACAAAAGAAAACATAAATTTCTCCTTTAGAATAGGTCCATCATCAAACAGTTCACTCTATCTTTTAGTCATCTCTGTCACTCCTTCTGCTTGAACATTAATGTTTCAATTAAACTATACTAGACTATGTACCAATGCTTGAACATAACTCACTCTTGCCTGCCCTCTTCCATCTACCTGTAATACCTTCTTGTCACTTTAACCTCTTGAAAAACCTCTTTTCTGTCAAAGGCAAATCCTAAATGTTCCCTGTCCCCTGAAGTCTAATTTTCTGATAACATTGCCCTTAAGTCCCTTCATGATGAGACTGATCCTCAAATGTTGCTGTTGGCATAAATCTAGAGCTTTCTAATGTTTCTTTGTTGATGTTTACAAACAGGATGGATAGGTATTTGATACTCAGAACCCTTAAGGAAGTGGGTCGAAAGGAGACACATTGTTTATTACCTGGAGGAACACCTCTTCCTGTACCATGAACAATTCCTATGGAAGTGTTCAATTCGGTACAATTACAGGAACTTGAGGGAGCCCCCATGTGATGGCTTCTACCCTATTCCTAAATTGATAGGTTAGAGCTTCCTTAGGGAGGGACTGAGGAGAATAGAGAGCATTGCAAAGGGCTCTTGTAGGAAATAAGATATTAAGAAACAGCATCATAATTACTAACCAGCATTCATAGCTTTACCCCCTCTCAGCACTGAAGGCTTCCTTCATGCAAAACTTTGATTCTGTTTAGGATAATGCTCTACACATATAGCTTTAGGTTTCAGTTAATATGATTGTAATTTTCTTCACAGTTGTTAGCATTCTAATATCGCAGCATAGAAAGCACCACCTCTAAAAAAGCAAACGAAACAAAACAAAACCTTGAAACTTGCTCCCTCTCAACTGGGTTAAATATCCCTTCCTTCTTCTCTCTTAATACCCAGCACTAATCTCCACCTGCACTTACCACACGTTAAAGTGCTCTATTTACATAATTTAACGGGCATTTTTTCTCTCTTTAGGTTTTGAAATTGTTAAAGCAAATAAGTTACTGTTCTTTGAACATATGCCAGACAGACATTGTGCTTGGCATATACAGATAAAATTCATAGCTCTGAGTTCAAAGAACTCATTATCTGTATAGTTGTATCTACTGATGTGTTCTCTTGTGATAATATCCTATTCTCTAAAGAAAAAATAATCCCAGACAAAGGATGAGACCATTGAGGTGTGAGTTTCTATTATGGATTTTATTCCTAAAAAGTTTACAACCTTTCGTTATTATCCTAAATATTAATTTTTACTTTCTCCTACTTTTTCCAGGCCTCATGTTTTATATTTATTGTCTTAATTTACTGAAACAACATGCAAGTTGATTTTATTTTTATAATCAATTATGATTATAAACATTTCTTTTCAGGTTAATTGATTACTTCTGATGACATGAAATTCCTATATTAACTTTTTCTCACTTTAGGACTTTATATTGTTTCATTGGGCTTTCATTGTTTTATTGTTTCATTATTATGAGTAAAATATCTTAAAAGGGCACATTGTTTTTTAAATATGCTGTAATATGTAGTAGCATCTGTCTCTATTTTTGAAAATGACCCCTTATAGTTTCAACATTTATTTTTTAGATTAATGTGCTAGTGATATGTTGATTTTTCAATAAAAGAAATACACTTTTACTGAGATTGTAATAACACTATGACTTTATTTTACATTAAGATGAAACTATACCTTTAATTTGTTTAAGTCTCTATTTGATATGTTCCAATCAAATTTTCTATACATAGATTTCTTCAGGATCACTTGGGCAATTTACTGCTATAGCTATTTATGGCAAATTACAGAAGGAGTTCAGACTTCTATGGATTCATGTTGTTAATGAAATTAATTCAAAAGGAGAATAACATGAAGTAATAATGACAACCCACAGGAAAGAAAGAGAATTGCAGACCTGGGACTAGAGTTCCTATTCAAACTAAAGCTACTGGAGTTCATGCTCACACAAATTGGCCAGATTGGGAAGAATATTTTAAAGCTGAGACTTCCTTTGCTGCTAGAAACTTCTACTAAGTAGTCTTGTTTAGTATGCATGTTTTTGCTTTGATGACAAAGCAGATAGACAAACTTTAATGGGTTGTAAAACAGACAGAAATGTGGGAAATCTTCAACCAAGCTGATTGAAGACTGTCAAAGCCTACAGGAGACTTCTGCTTATCTAGAAGGAATTCTAATTAACAAAAATTCTCCAGAGAACTGACAGCGTGGGCTGAACTAGAAAAATATCATTGGAGTAAAGGGATAAGGGAGATTTGTGTAATGGTGGGCAAGGGAATTTAAGACAACACTTTGCTCCACTAAAAACAACTGGAAAACAAAGAAAGACAACCCACTTTTAGGATAAAAATGAAGGGAGTACGAAATAACAATCTCAATTTCAGGAATTATTGGAATTGATGATTCTTATTGGTAAAATTTATTAACTGTTAGTAACTTTCATGATACATTTGATTACATAATTTTAATTGTGCCCTAATAAGCCTGATGCTAAAACAATCAGATAAACTTTAGCATAATATAAAGAAAAGAATTTGAAGATCTTCAGTTGGCAAGTTGACCTACCTGTGGGAACCTCCTTCCAACACTTTCATATCACACTTTGGTGTTACACTCTGACACAATACCAAGCAAATTGAAAAGTTTAAAATTTTGAGTAGAGAATATTACTAGTATTAACAAAGCAAGAAAATACACATCTTAGAAATTGGCAGATGCAATGATACTCAATTTGTTTGTCGCAGAATAGGGTGCTATATAAAATGTGTGACAAGCTGTCACAAGAAAAACAAAATGGGGATGCCTAGGATTTTGAAGCAAAAATAAGCATTTGTTGGATGAGTAACTAACTATTGTCTTTTTCCAAAACAGTGTGATTTTGACTTGCTACTTTGATCATGGTGAAGACTGACGTTCTGACCACTGAACTCAGACTAAAGTTCTGACCAATGTACTATTAATAAATAAATAATTGCCTCTAAATAATTGTTACAGCTGACCCATTCAGTCAAAATATAAAACATTGCCATTTCTTCTAATGAATGTACCTGAACATACAATTAATTTACATGAGCAGACAGCTCACTCTCCCAGCCTACTCCTACCATACTGTTCTAATATGATCCCATATGGCAACCTACCTATATTATTTCATCTTCCTTTCCCCACTAGAATGTAAAAGCATGAAGGCTGATAATTTTACCAATTTTGTTCACTTGTATGAGCTCAGTACTTGAACAGTAATGTAGGACCTGCAAACACACATTGCTGAAATAATGAATTCTCCAAGATTAAATCATTTTCTCAAAAGTTAGACACAGTGATGCTGTTAAACTGAAGATAAATTAGCTCAATCAGGAAAAATGCTTAAGGATTCATTTATATTATCTATTTTAAGTAATAATGCAGCACAAATAACCAAAGAATTTCCCAAACTTTCCCTGCTCAATATGATTTTGGAGGAAAAAGAGTGAGAACTGGTATGGCTATCTTCAGGTAACATCACAGAGTATAGTAGCACTGGACTCCAGTTCAGACATAAGGAGCTAAAAGAAATTTGAGAATGAATAATATGAACTGTTTCATGTGGAATTTTTGGTTTCCAATAGATTGGAGTTAAGCTAGTTTTCAATACAAGTCAAAGTGTCCTCAAAAGAGATTTGAGTTCCTGGTCATTAATCTTGTTGATTAGTTTGCTTCTACCATAGAGCTGTTGTCTATATACAAGATAATTGTAATTTGTAGGTCAATCATGCCCTAGTGCCTAGCAAACTAGAGTAAATAGTGTAAATCCAAGGAAAGGCATAGGCTCTCTGACACCCATGTTTCCCAGAGATCCAATAACTTCATTATTGCCCTCAATATGTAGAAATCCCTAAAGTAGAATCTACCTAAAGTAGATTTTTTAAATGAGAGACAAGAAGGCCTGAAAGGTAACCTTTCAACACTATGATAGAAATGGTCCAAATGATACCGTTGTCTTTTTGCCTTACATGCAAGGCCAGACAATTAAGTTCACAAACTCATCCTAGAAAAAATGCTACCTACTTCATTGCTGAATATCACTATGGTGACCTCTCAAGTATTGCCTTTGGGAAGCTATGCCCACACCAGTGCCTAGTCAGCCCTTCAAGCACTTTTTCTAGGATGATTTCAGGAACTTAACTGTCAGACCTCATATGATGACAGCTCTGATGGCCATTCCAGAAAAAGAGTTCCAAAATTGTCAGAATAGTGACATACTGTAAGAGTTTAATTTCTGTAAGCTCAGGTTCTGGAACTAATACAAAGACCCACTAGAAACTTTGTATTTCTCTCAATGCAGGGAAAGCTCTGCCTGACATCAGGATTCTCCAGATCCAAAGTGAACTAAGGTTGCACAGTATAAGTTGTTGACCTAGTGGCCAAGAGAAGTGAGTGAGCATCTAGGGAAGAAGGCAAATCTAGATAACACAATTAGGAGTCTTAATCTTGGCTTTCTTTTTTTTTATTGTTGGCAATTCATTGAGGGTACAAATAACCAGGTTAAAGTGACTGCATTTGTTAGGTAAAGTCCCTCTTATAATCGTGTCCCTCCCCGAAAAGGTGTGTCACACACCATGACCACCCTCCTTCTTCCCTTTCTCTGCTCTCCCTACCCCTCACCATGTACTAGGTCATTAATTTTCCTCATATGAGAATTGAGTACATGGGATTCATTACTGGGTTGGTGGGCATTTAGACCGTTTCCATATTTTGGCAATTGTAAATTGAGCTGCAATAAACGGTCCAGGGCAAATGTCCTTATGGTAAAAGGATTTTTTTTCTTCTGGGTAGATGCCCAGTAATAGAATTACAGGATCAAATGGGAGGCCCAGTTTGAGTTCTTTGAGAGTTCTCCATACTTCCTTCCAAAAAGGTTGTATTAGTTTGCAGGGCCTGGAAGTGTTCCCTTCTCTCCACATCCATGCCTATGGAACCAAAAAAAAACCATATAGCTAAGGCAGTTCTTAGTAATAAAAACAAAGCCAGGGGCATCAGTCTACCAGACTTTAGGCTGTACAGTGGTCAAAAAAAGCACCATATTGGCAAAAAATAGAGACACAGACATCTGAAATCAAGTAGTAAACCAGGAAATGAAACTAACATCTTACAGCCACCTAATCTTCAATAAACCAAACAAGAACAAACACTGGGGAAAAGAATCTCTATTTAATAAATGGTGCTGGGAGAACTGGGTATCCACATGTAAAAGACTGAAACTGAACCTACACCTTTCTACACTCAAATAAATTGATTCAAGGCAGATAAAAGACCTAAATTTAAGGCACAAAACAATAATTAAAAAAAAAAACCTCAAAGAAAGCATGGGGAAAACACTTGAAGGTATGGGCCCAGGGAAAGACTTTATAAGACTTCCATGGCAATTGCAACAACAACAAAAATAAACAATTAATTAAACTAAACAGCTTAATTAAACTGAAATGGGGCTTAATTAAGCTGAAAAGCTTCTGTACAGTTAAGGAGACAACAACCAAAGCAAATAGACAACATACACAACAGGAAAGGATACCTGCATATTTTGAATCAGACAAAGCTTGATAACTAGGATCTAAAGAGAACTTAATCTTGGCTTTCTAGGAAATAAAGAAAGAAAGTCTTGTGACGTGAACCTGGGAAGGATGAGGAAGAAGTATCCAAGGGGAAAAAAAACATGTATTTTGTCACCTTGTCAGCAAATCCTATTCACCATTACCACTTTGGGTGGGATAATTTGCAGGACATCATTGTTGTGGAATGTAAATGCTTTCTGAGAATGGTGGATGCTATTATCAAAATATTATTATGTTTTGAGCACCATATTGTATTTAGATAGTAGGTAAGTGTAGACTTTCAAAGAAGGCTAATGAAAAGAAGCAGAAAATTCAGTGAGATGACAGAAGACAAAGCACTTTGTCAAATAAATTAACACATGGGAACCAGTAAACCCTTTATGAGAAGGAATGTCTAATATACAATTTTCAGTTATTTCTTAATAGGTAATGACTTTTATTTGATTCTCAAAAAGCTTTACATTCTAATCCATCTACATGCAGAAATAATTAGGAAAAAATTACAAGTATCTCAAGTTTAAATGGATACCAGAATGAAATAAAAGAATACATATGAATCAGAAGGAAAAAATTCTCCAGCAACTGTATATCTAAGTGATGTTAACCATGGAAGGCCTTATCTCCTCAGAATTAAAAAAAAAAAAATAGATGTTGGTTTTGAATTTCTACAAAGCACACAACAGGTACTTGACCAAATCTTACCTAAAAAGAGGGCCAAAAAATGACTACTCATCCTTTAGAGAGATTTAGTTTATTGCATTTAACTTCTAAGAATGACTTTAACCATCTTCATAAAAAAACAGTTATAGCTATTTTTAAGTTTTAAGAATAAAAGAAAGCATACCAAAAAGAAAGAGAACTGTGAAAGATACAGTTAAAATTCTGTGAAAGCATAGAATATAATTAATAAAGATAGGTGTATTTCTGAGTGTATGTTTATTCATTTCATGATTTCTTAGATCTAAAATCAAATACACCTTTTGTATTGAGAATCTGCAGAAACAGTGTTTATTTGGTTATTTAATCAGTATTACATCTGACTACTGAATTTCTTTTTTTTAAGTTTGACGGGCAATCTTGATTTCTAATTACACCAGGAGAAAATGATCTTAACAATTTTGATGAGTTTACTCTGTAGAACTCAAAGTTAGATTGAAGATTTGTTACATGATCTTCATATTTTCATCAAGCTATTTTTTCCAGGATCCCTCAGTCTTTCAAGCACTAAATAACTGATGAATAAGAGAAGGAGAGATAAGAGGAATACAGAAAGAGAGAGAAGATGGACGGTAAGAAAGAGGAAAAGGGAAGGAGGGAAAGAAAGAAGGAGCATCTGAATGTATTATCTCATAGGACAGTGGCTGAAATAATCAAAAGATTCAATAATTTTAACAATTTGCTTAATGGAAGAGATAGGAAACACTGGTTTTCCCCAGATGATAGTTATCTTGTTTCTGGTTACTGATGATTTAACCTTTTATTTTGAGGTTAGTATAGATTCGCAGGAAAGGCAAATAAGTTTTGAGAGACAGTTTAACCAACCTCCCCTGATATTAATATGTGACATGATTATAGTATAATACCAAATAGAAAAAAAATTGAAATTGGTGTAATCTAAAGATTATGCAGATTTCATCAGTTATAATGCATTCATTATATTTATACATTCTTTATACTCATTGGTGTGCATTTATCTGTATGCAATTTTAATCACACATGCTGCCTCATGTAACTACTGCCACAATCAAGGTAGTAGGGGTATCATCTCAACAACTTCCCCATGCTATCTGCTGATAGCCACATTCATTGTTTCCCCTGTGCCTAACATGCTGGTAATCACTAATCTCTTCTCCATCTCTACAATTATGTTATTTCATGAATGTTAAATAAACAGAGTGATGCAGTATATGTTTTTTTGAGATTCACATCCTCCTTTCCCCAATATAATTTCATCAAAGTTTATCCAAGTTGTTGAGCATATTAATAATTTACTTTTTTCACCTTTATTGCTGACAAATATGTCATGTGTATGGATATACTAGAGTTTATTTAACCAAGTGCTGGCTATTACAAATAAAGCTGCCTAAACATTTGTTTTCAGATTTTTGCATGAAAATCACTTTTCATTTCTCTGAGATAATATGTCTCAGTGTGGAATTGGTAAGTCAGATAATAATAAGTAAAAGTCTTTTCACTTTCAAAAGAAACTATCAATTTTCCAGAGAGCAGTACCATTTTACAGTCCCACCAACAATAAGTAATCTGGTTTCTTCACATTCTTGCTAGCATTTAAAGGTATCAATACTTTTTTTTTTTTTTTTGGTACCTTTAGTGACTCTGATATGCGTATAGTGGAATCTCATTGTGGCCTGTTTTTGCCTTTCTTTATGGTTAATGATACCGAATGTCTTTTTATGTGCTTATTTGCCAACTATATATCTTCTTTGATGAAATGCGCATATCTTTTGCTCATTTTCACTTTTTTTCTTTTGCTCATTTTCTGGCTAAATTTTCATTTTTTTTTTCAATGTTGAGTCTTGAAAGTTCTTTCAGGAATGTTCAACTTTTTTTCTTTTCTGCCACACGCTGGATGAGTAAGAGTTGTCTTGGGCCACATACTAAATACACAACCACTAATGAAAGATGATTAGCAAAAAAAAAAAAAAAAAAAAAAGTTCTGTGCACATTTTTCTGCTTTGCATGACATCTTACATCACATATAAGCAAAAAAAGTCCTCACAAAATCAGCATGCAGCTGGGCTGAACACCTCTGTAACAAGTCCTCATTGTCAAAATGTGGTTTAAAAATGTTTCTCCTAGTTTCTAACTTGTCTTTTCAGCCTCTTTACAGGTTCTTTTCCAGAAGAAAAAGTTTTGAATTTTGATAAAGTGCAATTTCTATTTTTTCTTTCTTTCTTATAAAAATCTTGCTTTTGGTGCCAGATTTGAGTACCATTTGCTTATTCTAGGTCCTAAACATTTTCTCCTATTTTTTTTCCCTACAAGATGTATTGTTTTATATTTTAGACTTAATGCTATAACCTACTTTAAATTGTTTTGTGCAGGATGTGACATTTAGGTATTATTATTTTAGCTACAAATATCCAGTTGCTCTAGCACCATTTATTCCTCCCCCACTGGGCTTCTTTTGGCCCTTTGTTAAAAAGGAATTGGGCATATTTGTGTGGGGCTCTTTCTAGGTTCTTTACTCAATTTTATTGAGCTATTTGTCCATCCCTACTCTAAGGCCACAATGTTGACAATTTTGGCTGAGTAGTAACCCTTAACATTGAGAATATTAATTCTTCCCACACTACTGTTCTTTTCAAACCTATTTTGGCTATCTCAGAGACTTTTGTTTTCCACATAAATTTTAGAATTAATCTGTCTATACCTATAAAAAAAATCTTGCTAACATATTGACAGGAATTGCCTTAACCCTACAGATCACTTTAGGGAGAATGGACTCTACAGTCTTCTGATCCCTTGAAAATGAAAACTAGTTTTTGAACCCCACCATTTCCAAATTTCTTTTTTGTAGAACATTAACATTTTGGAGGCATGGGGAGAATGTGTCATGTTTGAGTATTATAAAATTAAATGGATCAAGCACAAGCCTTTGGCAATTTCCAAACTTCATCCAATTTAATATTTTTATGAGTTCATTTTCATCTGAATAACTTTAATGCACAAACTATTGTCACATTAATATTATGTTATAATAAATTACCAAATTATCATAACATAACAGTTATTTATTATAACTCATTACCATTGTTGAAGTATATGTTAGGCTTCACTAAGTGGGGAATGGACAGTATTTTTCATCACTATATCTATAGTTCTTAAGTACATGTCATAGTAAAAACAAAAAGTGTTCACTGCATGAATGAAAGCATTCTGTAATCCAAGAAGTAAGCCTCTAAATTTTGAATAAGGTCTAGGAATGCTCTCCCTTCTGTTCTTCTTAGTTTTTGTTTTATTTTGGTTTGGCTGTACATATTTCTAATGATAACACATATATACTCTTACCAGGGTAAAATATAATCCATGAAAAGTTCAAAATGAAATGTCATAGTTAGGCAATTTGTTTTTACCACTAAGAAATCATTCATTCCCTTTAAAGAACTATCCCAACAGAAATTTGATCAGAAATAATACTGATTTTGCATATACATATTTATCACAGCCAAATTCAATAAACCAAATTTTCACTAATGTCAAGCTAACTTTTAGTAAGGGGAGCAATTCACCAAAATAAAAATCTCATCTGGTCACTTCTTGGCTTAAAATCATTTAGTAGTCTCCCTCCCCATCACAAGTCAAATAAAAAGCCCAGAAACTTGAAAGAGGTAGAGAGTGCTCTGTTGATCAGAAACTGACATACCTTTACAATGTTTTCTCCTGACATTATCCAAACTGCACCTTTTGTTGATCAGTTCCATAAATTCTTTGGGCTCTCTTATAGTTCTTTCTGTTTGGACATTGTATTTCTTCTGTATAGGTCTACCACAGTGACCTACCTGACTCACCCACATACTCCATCCACTTCAAATATTCCATTGGCCCTCATCATATTCAGAATTTTAATATAGCATGCTACTTGCCATTCTTGCGTATTTTCCCAATGACTTAGCGGACTTAACATTAATTCACTTATAATAATGTCAGGTCCTTAAAGGTGAGAAGAGGGATTTCCAATGTATCCCTCCCTTAGCAAAAAATAAGTAAGAACACACAATTGGGTGGTAAGGAAACTGCAGCATATAGTACAAACTTTTGAATCTTCACTCTATTATAATAATTACATGGTCCTAACTAAATTATTTCCTTTTTGAGAATCAGTTATTAATAATGTTATTATTTAATCTGGAGAAAGGAGAAAATAGATAGTATCTAACTGTTCGGCAGACGCTTATGAAGCATAAATGGAATATATATGACAAGCGTATTGTCAATAAAAACCAACAAATGAAATTTTAAAAATGTTATTTTAATTAATTTGAGTCTATCTCCATACCAAACAATTCATATATTTATAAAAGACATTACCAATCCCTTTGAAAAAGATTTTCTAATGTGACTCTCACAACAATCATGTTGTTGAAAGTTCAGTCTCACTTTAGACACAGAACTTTAGAAACATTTGTCTCTAAAATGAGGCAGAACTTTAGAAACATTTTAGGTCAGGTTGTTGGTTCCCTCCCATAATTCTAGTATTCTGGGAGGCCAAGGCAGGTAGATTGCTTGAGCTCAGGGGTTCAAGACTAGACTGAGAAGAGCGAGACCCTGTCTATACTATAAATAGAAAACTAGACAAGTATGGTGGCAGGTGCCTGTAGTCTCAGCTACTAT
Source organism: Galagoides demidoff (assembly GCA_963574575.1). NCBI lineage: Eukaryota > Metazoa > Chordata > Mammalia > Primates > Galagidae > Galagoides > Galagoides demidoff. Next base: position 14,920 of record CAUYQV010067149.1, read on the forward strand.
GGAGGCTGAGGCAAGAGGACTGCTCAAGCCCAAGAGCTTAAGGTTGCTGTGAACTATGACACCACAGCACTCTGCCTAAGGCGACAAGTGATACTCTGTCAGAAAGGGAAGAAAGGAAGAACTTAAGAGTCCCAGTTTTTAAACAACTATCCAGGAAGCAGGCAGTAACAGAAAACTCAAAAACTTGGGCTCCAGGTCTTCTCTCTTGCATTTCAATACTTCCTCCACTCTACAACAAAATTCCCATTTCATAAAAAAAATACAAACCTCAAATGGAGTAACCAAAAAAAATTCCAGTCACTAATTGTTTCTCAATGAGAAATAATTTCATATGAGATCGTCCTTAAAATTGTGCAACTTTTTTTACAAGGATAGAAAAATTTTAAGATTAAAAGTAATTTATTTGATTTTAAAAATTATAAAGAATCTAAAACTTTACAACTATTACAGTTATCTCATTTTTATAATTTGCATATAATTTTGTTTGCATTATTTGATTATGATTGATGAATACTGAAATTAAAAAAATACACAAGAGAAAAACGTTTTTGTGTTTCTTTTCAAAAATTAACATCAGGTAAAGAGTTTTGAGTCTTTCTTTCTCTATGTCTGTCCCAGATATTTCTCACCTACTTTTCAACAAGTAACATAACCCTTTATGTTCAATGATTTAAGACAAAATTTTAGGTTCACCCTCAAGTAAAAGTAATTTCTATGTTAAATTTCATTGTGTCCATTTTGAGGAGACCTATAATATAGGAATTTTTTCAAAATCATAAAGATATAAAGAATAGGGAGGTTTTTAGAGAAAGTAGAATGACGTGTTAATTAATTACTTAAACAAAGAAAAATCTTCAAAGATCTATACTCTACATAGTTTTAAATCCCTAATAGTGACTGACAGATACCTACATACAATTACCAACCACTCTCTTGGACATCCCCTTTTAAATTGGGAATTCTTAGTATCTAGCAGAGTTCAATTAGATAATTCAATGGTATTTGCAACATCCTTTTTTTCATTCCACATAACAGCACTGTTTTGAAATAATGCATATAATGACATGCTACAGTTTTATGGTGAATGAGTAATAATGAAAATCTTCATACCACTAAACTATGTTCCTTGCCTTTAGCAGAACTGGTACTGCCCTAACCTCTAACCAGAAAATAGTTCAACTGTTGTTCAGAACATGTAAGGTTTATCAGTTGAGCTAATGTCTTTAATGTAGGCATTTATAGTGTAAGCTTACAGATAATTTGGCTATGACTACCACAAAAATAACACTACCATTTATATTATACTGAATATCATCCTTTTAAATATTTTCAAAGTATACATATAATCAAAGATTTCTTAAAAATCCCAACTATCTTCTGAGCCTTCAAATGAGGTAATGATCAGAACATTTGGTGGGTATTTGGGAAGTGCCAGGCCAAAGTTCTTTACATACAGCTCCTAAAGAATCTTACTATCGACAGTGCAAAATAGATAAGGTTATACTTGCTCTGCAATGGTAGGAATTAAAGCTCCCAAGATTAACTAACTCAAACATAGTAGATACAAAAAGAGCAACATAAACACAGATATATCTGATTCAAAACCAGTTTTCGTGGCCCTACTATCATTTTACATTATAAAGAGAAACTTGATAACCAGAGATATTAAACCAATTATGCAAAAAAACACAAATAGTGAAATCAAAGCAATTTGAATGGGTACTTTTCTATTTGAATCTACTCCTGAAGGATCTGTAGTATTAAGAAAAATATTCTAAGCAAAACTTATTAAGAGTACTAGTAGGATACTTCAGAGTAAAATAGATATTGTCTTACTTATAATTATGTGAAAATTGTGAACATTATTCCTAGCATACAATTCTAAAAATATCTGTAAGTTCTCATAGCCAAAGTATGAATAAATATTCATATTTCATAATTATAAAGTAAATGCAAAATATTCCTAACACAGTCTTCAACATCTCATCTTGTATTTTTCTTATCCACATAGAGCTGTCCTTTTGAAATAAAAGGTCCTTTTGGCACATTTTAATATGCAGAGGGGGCCAAAAAAGAAATGCATACACAATTTAAGAAAGGAAAAAATTGTATTAAAATTGTAATACTCAATATATACCAATAACAAAGGCTGAATGCAAGTCATGTTAAGCAGCTCTTGTAATTATAGAAGTTAAACATGACTGGAGTACTACAAATTTAATATAGTTTTCCTTTCTTAAAATGTATATGTATTTTTGGTACACTCTGTATAAGTTTACAGTATACAGTTAATTAAAGATCTTTAGTCCAGTAGGCCTTGTTGGTTTTAGCATTCATTTCCAAAAACTGCTAATGTGAATTTATAGAATAATCAATTCAACCAGTGATATTTCCTCTAATTATTTATATGATGAACTTAAATAATTGATTACATTCTTCTTTCCCAGCAAAACATTTTCTTGGAAAAGTAATCTATTTTTCTATCTTTATGCAATTTCCAAGTTGGTGACTATATAAGAAGTTATGATAATATATAGAAAGAAATTTTTCAAAGCAACTTGATCATCTTAATGCAATTATTCTAACAGGTTACTCCTACTCTATCATGGAATACTATTCAGCCATAAAAAACACAGAGACTACATCTTTATGTTTACCTGGATGAAGCTAGAACACATTCTTCTCAGTAAAGTATCTCAAGAATGGAAAAAAAATATCCAATGTATTCAATACAATTATGAAAATAATATATAAACACTTACATATTCATATGAATGATAAAACACAAATATAGTCGAGCAAGGGGGAGGGGAGATGAAAGAGAGGGGAAGAAAAAAGGAGAGGGTAACTGGTGGCAAGAGAGAGGGCATTTGGTGGGATCTTATCTAATATGCACAATGCAAGGGTAAATTTCAAGATAACGAAGAGTAAATTTTAAATGTCTTACCACAACAAAAAAGTAAGTGAGGTGATGGATATATTAATCAGTTTGATTTAAGCATGCAACATTGTATATCAAATCATCACATTATGCCCCATAAATGTATAGCTATAACTTTAATTAAAAATTAAATTTAAAAAGTAAAAAAACTATTTAAAAAAAAGAAAATAGGGAGTGCTGATAATACGTTAAGAATGTACAATAATAATCAATTAATAACCAGCATTTATCCCATACCTTCTATATTTGGCCAAGATGGAGTAATAGGCCCAAGATGTACCAGCTCACCCAAATCCACCCCAGAAACAACATAATAACTGATGACATATATACACACATGAAGTTTTAAGCCACTGAACATCAGACAACAAAGGTTGGTAATCCCTGAGAGGTGAGAAACAAATATGGTAAGGCCATCATTGCATCGGTTTATTCTTACACTTTGAGAAAGTTTCCCACAGAGAAGAAAAACTAAGACAAAGTATGGCAGACTGAATTTGGAATACAGAGCTGAGCATCTGAAAAGACCAAAGGCTAGAATTCACAGAATAGAAGATCAGAGAGGAGAAAGCCAAAGAAAGTGAATTTTAGACATCAGCAGACATTGTCCCTCAAGTCTGACCACTGATCAACTCAGCTGACCACTGATCAACATATGCATCTTAGGGAACTATCCAAGGCTGGGGAAAGAATCAATGGTAAAGGCTCCATATGTATAGGAAATATACATATTTTAAAACAGATTAAACCCTTAAACATTAGCACATATGCAATATAGTCATCCTTTTAGCATTTTTACATGTAGGTTTAGAAGACAATTGTATAAATGCTAATCTGTGGCAAGACAATACAATTTTGCTCATAGTGCTTCACTCATTTTATTGTTACAGAAGTCATTTTTATATGATAATTGGGGGACAGGAAACACAAAATATTTCTCCTTATATCAATTCCCAAATCCATATGTTTACAAGCTAAACAGCTAAACAACAATGACAACTACAACCAAAACATAGCCAGGTATTGTGGGGGGCACCTGTAGTCCCAGCTACTGGGAGGCTGAGGCAAGAGAACTGCTTAAGTTAGCCCAAGAGTTTGAGGTTGCTGTGAGCTATGATGTCATAGCACTCTACCAACCCTGACACAGTGAGACTCTGTCTCCAAAAAAAGACAGCCAGTGGGAAACAGTCCATATAACTTTAAGAGTTCTAGACAGAGAAGTAAGACAAATATCAGGATTTGAAAATCATCAACATATAATCAAACCTATTAAAGTTGGAAATTTTTGTTCATTGGTTTCAGCATCAAAAGATCATCAGAAACTTTGTGTCAGTGGAGCTGCAGGACAGAAGAGAGAGTGCAGAAGTTGAAAGAGTAAATAAGTGGAAGGAAAGAAAACTTCAGGTTAAAAACGGGAGAAAAGTATGGAAATGAAACCTACAAGGAACTTAGAGTCTTAGTGATATGTAAGACCTTACACTAATTCAGATTAGTGTTCATAAGAAAGTGTGAGGACAAAAAGGGCAAGTTTTACTAGATGGTGGGATGTTGCAGTATATATTTCCAGAAGTAAAATTATTCTGGTCATGCTGAGGTTCAGCCTTACAAAAGGGCACTGGACAGAACTGGATATAAAAGTTACTGAACTAAAGGAACAGGTTGTTCACTAAAGCAAAGAACATTTAAAGAGTGACAGCAGACTCGGGCATAAAAAGGAAGAATTGAAGCTTGCACTCAAGCTCTCCATGATTGCAGAGGGACCACCAAAAGGTTGACAGAATGCAATGACAAGAAAAAAACAAACATCATAGTAAAAAAGCATACACCTCAAAGAAACAGAGATGTAATAGATTATAATTTATAAAAGGGACACCACCACACTCCCCAACCCACGATGTATGGTGAACAAGTTGAAAATGAGAAGCTTTCACTCAAGATTCCAATGTTACCTTACTAAGTAAATAGAGTTAATTTTCTTAACTCTATTTCTGACTTCAAGACTCCAAATGGAATTCTGGATACATTTTACCCAACTACAAATATGGTTTATCACCCAGTCTAGTATCCAAGAGACTTCGCTGAAGGTTCTATATAAAACAAACACTTTTTGTTAGCTTTCTGGTTTGTTTAAGGGGTAGGGTTTACAAAGATGAACTCTGGGTATGACACTGGACAAGGTGGAACCAAGACAGGCCACCTTGGCCCTGGATCTATTGCTGTTGCAGCAAATGGGATGGAGGAATTTGGCCAGACACAGTGAGGAAGACACTGGTGCCATGCTGTCTCTTCACCTGGACTTCTGGCAATTCCTCCAGTGCATCCCTGATTGGTCTGTTTACAAAACCTGCTCCTGATTGGTCTGTTTTCAAGACCTGAAAGTTCATTGGTTACCTGCCACTATATAAGCTCCTAAGCAGAGAGCCCAAACACAGACCTCCAAAAGAGAGCAAGGAGGTTTGATTCTTTGTGAGAGCTGTAACACTTGTATTATAAAACCCATCTTACTGCTGATCCTGCTCTGTAAGGAGGTTTGGCTCTTTGTGAGAGTTGTAACACTTGTGCCATAAAACCCATCTTACTGCTGATCCTGCTCTGCAAGGAGGTTTAGTTCTTTGTGAGAGCTGTAACATTGTTAAAGAATGTTACAATGTAACATTATAATTGTAATTGCATTGTTAAAGAAAACCTAACCTAACGTACTGCTGATCCTGTGGTCTTCAATCGCCAAGACCAAGAGCCTGGAATTCCAGTATCAGATTTGGCGAGCTAGCCAAAAGGAAAGACCAAGTTCCAGGAAAGATGGTGGACAGGAGACATCCATGATAAGTAATGGGGCCATTTATATTTACCTCTGTCCTATTTTTCTCTATCCTTATCCTACTGGAGATTGCCCACCAGCTTGAAAATATGTGTAGTGTGAATGCTGACTTCCAGTTCATAGGCAAGGGAAGCAAACTTTCTAATTCCCTTGGCTTTAGAAAAGAGGCAAAGGGACTACTGGAAGAATTTTGAATCTAGCCTCTGTTTATTCCTTTTCCCTGTTCGAGAGCCAAGTATAGAGGTAACACCCAGAGGCCCTGGGGTCCCCAGCAATGGTTCTGACCACAGGACTTGGGAGGGCCTTTGAAAACTTGTGCTCTCCCAGCTTTTACTATCTTCTTTTCTCTTCTACGGTCCCAACATTTTTCTGTTTTCTGCAGACCTCTTCTAGTTCTCTCCCTCTCCTTGATTGTACATATGCCTCATGTGGAAGTAGGAATTATTCATATATTTAGTTAATTTTGTAAAAGTATTCTGGTTTTTTAGAAGTGTGTATTAGATGTTTAAGTGGGGCTTTAAATGTTGTAGGTGTGCTGTAAGGTCCTTTTTATTGCCTTGCATTGCAGAACTAAATTAGATTGACTTTTTAATGTGTCTGAGAAAAAAAAAAAAAAAGACTGAACTTTGTTAACTAGTCAACTCCAGATAAAGGGCAAGGTGACTCCCCTCCACAGTTTGTCTGGGCAACCAGAGGCCTGTGAAGGGAAGCCCAGAATGACTCCCCAAGGTGGGAATGGCCCCAAACCTTGTCTACCGCTCATAACCCAGGTATTTGATTACTTCTGGTATGGGGAAGTTTGGGAGAATTCTAGGTTTGTCTAGGACTTGGACTATGTGCAATAACTCGTGGTAATACAAAGAGTCTCAATGGGTCTCTCAACTCAACTCTGACTTGTACCTAATTGAGTAGTGTTGTGAACCTTTGAAAAAAAAAAGGGTGGGGGGAGGTTTAAAAGACGTAGCATTTAAGCCTGTGGGAATTTAGAAAAAGCTTGCATGAATTCTATAGTGTTAAATGTGCAAATGCTGCATAACCATTTTCTCCAGGATGGGGCTCATCCCCACTTTGATTGATACTCTGAGGCTAATGGGGGGAAGGGGCAGAAGGGGGAAGAATATATGTATCAGGTGGAACCAAGGCTCCCTAGACCTGATTTCTTGGAGCTGTGCTGCCGGCACGATATAAGCACAGGAGAACCAGCAGGCACTAAGGGCTCCACTAGTAAGACTGGCTAATTTCAGACAAGCGCAGGGGCTGAGGAGGCCACTCTCCTCCGGGTTTCTTCCCCAAACATTGGAGGGACACCTCCTTTTGTTTGGTCAGATGGCTTCTTGGGTTGGTCAGAGGACGCTCTGGATGACTCAGGAATATGGGGTGAGATTGATTAAGACGCTGGCCATTTGTTCTTTCTCACAGATGGGTGGCATATTCTCTCGTCAAGACAATACCCCACTGGGCTGTATTCTGGAGCACTGGGACATGTTTGATCCCCAGGCACTGAAAAAGGAATGTATAATTTTCTTCTGCACCCAGGCCTAGCCTCAGTATCAACTCTCCACTGGTGAACAATGGCCCCAGGGGGTACTCTTAATTATAACACCATTTCCCAACTGGATGCATTTTGTAAACAAGAAGAAAAGTAGTCTGAGGTACCCTATGTGCAAGTGTTCTTTACCCTCAGAAACATAGTCCCACAATTGTGTGAGGCCTGTCAAGAATTCTTAAGGGAGACACCATTACCACCTAGATCAAACCCACCATCTCCTACTCCCACACCTTCCATGTGTCCAGAAGACCCTGCAAGGAAGGCCATCCCAAGAGTATTTCCTGGTCCTGCAGGGGCCCCCAGAAGGCAACCATATCCTTGTGTCCCTTAGTTGAGACTGCTAGGGGTGAAAGGGAAACTGCGTGAGTATACACACCGTTTTCTTTAACAGATTTAAAGCAAATTAAATTCGATTTAGGAAAATTTTCAGATGACCCCGATAGTACTTAGATGTTCTCCAGGGGTTAGGACAAAGCTTTGACCTCACTTGGAGGAACATAATGTTATTACTAGATCAGACATTAACATTTAATGAAAAGAATGAAGTCCTGGATGAAGCAAGGATGTGGGGTAATTCATGGTTCATGTCCAATACTGATAGTGGTATGTCTCCTGGGGAAAGGGACAGATACCCATGGGAAGACAGGCAGTTCCCTTTCAAGATCCTGAATGGGACCCTGATGGGGAAGGTGACTGGTTGCGTAAACACTTCCTAACATGTATTCTAGAAGGTTTATGCCAATCCAAGTAAAAGCCTGTGAATTATGCCAAGTTATCTCCTATTTGCCAGGAGCAAAATCAAAGTCCCTCCACCTTTCTTGAGTGGCTTAGGGAGGCAATGAGAAAACATACCCAATTGACACCTGACTCCATAGACAGCCAAAGTATTTTAAAAGATAAATTTATCCTCCATTCCTGTAATACTTTGCTTAGAAGAACATTCTCCAGCTCCATCCTCGTGAACATGAAGGACGTAAAGTCTCCATCCTTCTTGATGGCTGCATAGTATTCCATGGTGTACATATACCACAGTTTGTTGATCCATTCGTGGATCGATGGGCACTTGGGCTTCTTCCATGACCTGGCAATTATGAATTGGGCTGCAATGAACATTGACATTCCTATTTTTGATGTTATCAATTTAATTCATGTTTTGCCTACGGTATTGTTTCTGAATTTTGTTTGAAGAAGTTGCCCCTAGGCTGTGGAGACAGTCTCTTATGTTCCATCATATCAGCTTTGTAGTTTTACCTTTCAATTTTAGGCCTTTGATCCTTCTGGCATCTGCCTTGATTTTATAGCATTGGGTAGTGACCCAACTTCAAATTCTCAAAATGATATACTAGTTTTTTGCTAATGCAGTCCACTAAATACACTTTCCTCAACAGTTTGTGGAAAAATAATTGCTTACAAGGTTGTTTTGTTTTTTCTTTTCCTCCAGCATATTGATTTTCCCCAAATTGCCTTTTTCTTCGTAATATATTTTGACTTTTGCTCTTTTTATTGCAAGTTTTACTCCAAAGCCTAGTGACCCCATCTGTGTGTGCTAACCGGTTTTCAGATTGTCACACTAAAGGGCTGGTTGAAATGTTTGTGCATGGGGGGGGGGCGTTGCCTACTTGTAGGTGCATTGTAGGATGCACTGGGGTGAGGGGGAGTTTGTTCCATTAGGGAATTCTAAATCTAAGCGTCTTAGTCTTTTCATTCGAAGAAGGCTCTTCTAATATCTTGTCTGAAAGATATCCATCTAAGTCCTTGCTTTTAGAGAAGGGTAAGAAAAACCCTGGGGGAGGAGACAGCATTCATGAAGACTTTGAGAGGGGAATATGCAAATTGTTTATATAAACTCCCTGTGCTGATTGGCACACCCTGACCTACACCATGCCTGGGTGTCTCTGGGGTTGGACATTCTACTTTTGGTTTATACTATCAGAAAATAAACATCCAGTCTTCTTTCTGGGTTCAGAGAGCGGCAGTAGTTTGGCTACCCAGACTTGGGGTTCTAGATTTTTACTAAGACACCATTGCCCAGGCTTTTGCTTCTGCCGCTCCGTGGACACACTTTTAGACATACCCAGAGCTGCAGATTTTTGATATCCCAGGAGTTCATGGTGCCAAGCCTGTGGCTGCTTGGTTAATTGATTGGGGTGTGGTTTCCTCATGACCTTGAGAAAGTCAGTTACTTTTACCTTATCCATTCTCAGATCCCAGAATTGTGCTGTCCTTGCTCTTCTTCTTCTCTGTCTTTGAGTTTTGAGGGGACAGAGAATTTCAGCTCCATGCTAGCAGTCTTTCTTGGGGAAAATACCATTTCTTATTTCCTTAAAGACTAGCATCTGGGCTGGGGCGTCACCAGCCTCCTCAGCTGAGCCCCTGAGCTACTTGATAGATATGTGAAATATCTCCCCCACTTGATGAAAGGGACACAATTCACCTGCTCACGAGGAAAAATAGAATGAAACTCCCAGTATCCAGAAATTTGCCAGGCTAGGGGTCCCCACTCCCTTCCACTCTGCTTTATTCTCTCTCAGTGCAAACAAAGCCAACTTCTCTTTGGGTTAAACCTTGCTGAAAGCAGCAAAGGCTATTATGTCCTTTTCTGAAAGGGGACACAACGCCTTGGACACTCTAAAATAGAGAAACCGGGAAGCTCAGGCACACACCGTTATGCAGAACTCCCTAACAGACCCATGGGCAAATGCAATTGCTTAGAAAACAAAAGAGCAATGGGATCTTCCTGTTGGATTGCGCCCAGCATCCTGGCTGGAAAATAGGTGGCCGTATGTTTACTGTGTATTTTTTTTTTTTTTT
>CAUYQV010067151.1:0-18018 GCA_963574575.1 Galagoides demidoff
ACACACACACACGGCAACAAGACTAGCATAGTCCTCTGTTCATATGTACACACACACACACACACGGCAACAAGACTGGCATAGTCCTATGTTTATATGTACACACACACAGGGCAACAAGACCAGCAGAGTCCTATGTTCATATGTACACACACACACAGGGCAACAAGACTAGCATAGTCCTCTGTTCATATGTACACACACACACAGGGCAACAAGACTAGCATAGTCCTATGTTCATATGTACACGCACACACGCACACACACGACAACCAGACTATCATAGTCCTCTGTTCATATGTACACACACACACGGCAACAAGACTAGCATAGTCCTCTGTTCATATGCACAGACACACACGGCAACAAGACTAGCATAGTCCTCTGTTCATATGTACACACACACACGGCAACAAGACTAGCATAGTCCTCTGTTCATATGTACACACACACACACGGCAATAAGACTAGCATAGTCCTCTGTTCATATGTACACACACACACAGGGCAACAAGATTAGCATAGTCCTATGTTCATATGTACACACACACACACAGGGCAACAAGACTAGCATAGTCCTGTGTTCATATGTACACGCACACACACACGGCAACAAGACTAGCATAGTCCTCTGTTCATATGTACACACACACACGGCAACAAGACTAGCATAGTCCTCTGTTCATATGCACAGACACACAGAGCAATGGGACATGGGCTGCCTGGACTGACCCTGACAGATTGTAGAAGGCACACAGCCCCTGGCTCCCAGCCTCTCTTTGCTAAACAGTGAAGGAAATCACAGCCAAGTCCTCACTGAAAACTGTACAGCCAGGAAACACTTGTAAGAAGGAAGGAAGAAAACACAAGTGCAAGCAACTGGGATTAAAATAAGGTGGTGACCTTGGGGGTGTCTGGCACTAGATTTAGTTTTTTTGGTGAGGCATCTACCAGCCAGAACACTGCACTTAGTAAGTCCCTCACATGAATTTCCCTGGGTGCCCGGAATCGTCCTTCCCCGTTCCTTGTCTTCTGCCCTCGGTTCCTGTGGCCTCCACTTTCAATGCCCTCGAGGAACTCAGAGTCATCTCTGCTGCTCATGAACAACCTGTGCTGTGGAGCAGCTGGTTCCAAACAGCGTCCAGATCGGGGACACGGGCAGCCTGCTGATGCTTAGAGGAGGCAAACAGAGAACATTTAAAACCTCGCCACCTGTAAAGTGGGGTAGAAGTAAAGATTCTCATACGTTTAACAGTGAAAGATTTAAACAAAGAAGAGTCATACTAAGCATCCAGATGTGCCCTGATAAAATTTTCCACTTAAAACGCTATTTAAAAAAATGTGAAAGGTTTAATAACCAGAATCCACAAAAACTCAAACGTATTAGCAAGAAGAGAACAAGTGATCCCATCTCAGTGTGGGCAAGGGACTTGAAGAGAAACTTCTCTGAAGAAGACAGGCCCATGGCCTACAGACACATGAAAAAATGCTCATCATCCTTAATCATCAGAGAAATGCAAATCCAAACCACTTTGAGATATCACCTAACTCCAGTAAGATTAGCTCACATGACAAAATCCCCAAATCAGAGATGCTGGCGTAGAGGTGGAGAAAAGGGAATACTTCTGCACTGCTGGTGGGAATGCAACCTAATATATTCCTTTTGGAAAGATGTTTGGAGATCATTAGGGATCTAAAAATAGTCAAATCTGTGAAGTGTAGAACATAGATGTTTTAGCATAATAATCAAGTGAATGAAAGCTATGTTGATTGGTTTAATGTAACCACGTCAGATTGTATTAAAAAAAAAAAACAGCACCTTGTACCCCACATAAGCATGAATCTATTCATGATCTATGTGTATTTGACTTAATAAAATACAAAAAATAAAAATAAAAAGACCAAAAATCACATTATAACAAAGATATTTGCACCACAATGTTTATTGCAGCCCAATTCATAATTGCTAAGTCATGGAAGAAGCCCAAGTGCCCATTGACCCATGAATGGATCAATAAATTGTGGTATATGTAGCCACAATTTGGAATATTATGCAGCCTTAAAGAAAGATGGAGACTTTACCTCTTTCACGTTTACATGGATGGAGCTGGAACACCTTGGTGAAGTATCTCAAGAATGGAAGAAAAAGTATCCAATGTACTCAGCCCTACTATGAAACCAGTCCTCAACTATAGCCTAAGAAGAAGGGGAAAGGGGAGAGGGAGGGGAAGGGAGGAGGGAGGATGGGTAGAGGGAGGGAAATTGGTGGGACCACACCTATCATGCATTTTACAAGGGTACATGTGGAATTTACTACGTGTAGAGTATAAATGTCTTAACACATTAACTAAGAATATGCGGTGAAGCTTATGTTAACTAGTTTGATGAAAATATTTCAAATGATATATAAAACCAGCACATTGTACCCCATGATTACATTAATGTACATGATTTAATAAATGATTTAATAAATAAAAGTAGTGTATGTGTGTGTGTACGTACAGTACAAATAACTTTTCACACTAAAGGCGTTAGTCTATAGTATTATATTTTAATTAGGTCCATTAGAGTGCTTCTGTTTTCAAATTCAGAGGTCTGTGAAATATTAAAAATAAGACCAAGTATAGCTCTCACAATTCAATTGTGAAGTTACATTAGTAACCAATAGAAAACAGAGTAGAGTCTCCTATTTTGAATACCATTTTTCTTTTTCTTTGGGCTCGTGAGTATCCTCTTCACAAGAAAGAATGTCTATTCTACAGTGACAAATGCTGGTAGCTCCAAGAACGCTTCTGCCTTCCCCACTATTACTTACAAGAACCTATGTCTTCCGGACCACGACTGCTCTTCTGGACCCATTTACACACATGACATCTAGGGAGAAGTAGATCCCAGAATGACAGTATTTCCAGGAGTAACGATTTATTCAAGAAGTGACTAACGGGCCACTAATGTCACCTCCATTTGAGCATTTAGTCCCTCTGATATCTTGTCAACTTCGCCTGGGTAATGAGAATACTTACACCTATGTGGTAAGTGATGAAGGAAGGAGGGAGGAAGGGAGAGGAAGGGAAGAGGGAAGGAGGGAAAAGAAAGAGAAAAAAGACTAAGTGACAGAAAAGAGTAACAAAAAGAAATAAAATCTGTAATGTTTCCCTAATTTTTTTTAGAAAGTGAATGAGAACTCTATGCAGAGCAGGCAAAAGATACATTCGCAGGCAAGAATATCGGTAGCAAGCAGTGAGGATTTTTGCAAAGTCAAGTGCACAGGTGTTCAGTTCAGAGACCTGTCCCAACAGAAACCGTCCTGGGTTCTCACTCTCTGTCCTTACCCAAGAGCCTTAATTTCTTGGCATTTCAGCTGTCGTCACTGTATATGGGGAGTATGAGACCCCCTGCTAGGGTTGTTGAGAGGCTTCAGTGAGAAAACACAGCCAAGTGCCTCGGCAAGGCCTGCTGCACAGTAGGCCCGAGTTTCCTTGGGGAGGCAGGAGAACGGGCACGGCAGGCCCTGGAGAATCTCGGGAAGATGAGTAGCTGGAAGTTCACAGCTCCGGTCCTCAAACTCAAACCCCAGATCTCTGTGGGACTTCATCTATGTAAAAAAAAAAACTTGGTCATTTAGAAAATTACTCTGCTCACTGTGGTTTAGCCATTGTCTGTTCTAGACCACCTCTATGGTCTGTCTTACAAGGGTATAAGTGAATCTTTCTAAAACTAGAGTATAAATGTCTTAACACAATAACTAAGTAAATGACAAAGTCTATGTTAACCTGTTTGATGAAAATATTTCAAATTGTGTATGAAAACACTACACTGTACCCCATGTTTGCATTAATGTACACAGCTATCATTTAATAAAAAAAAAAAAGAAGAAGAAGACAGAGCCTATCTGGGGGACCTCTGGTTGTCTGGTGCCTTCACCTTTACCCAGTATGGCTACAGAGGCGCGTGGATGTTGCTGTAGCTGTGTTCTTTTTCTCTCCAACAGCAGAAATGGACTTTCCCCACATGGCATTGTTTGTCTCTCACTGGGAAATTTCTGAGTTTAGATGGTCTCTCCAATTGATGCACCCACAACGTAGAACAGGAGCATCTCAAACCCAGGCTAACTAAACTTCTGCTGTGGCCGACACTCTTCAGGTACCTGCAGTCCCAGGCACAGATATGATGCAGCCCTTTGTTGTCGACTGATAGTTTAATTTCCTTTACAGATTCTCTGCACCCTTGGTTCATCACTTAGTTGCTTATCATACAAGTATCGTTATTAAGCTACTTGATGATCTTAATTGTAATAAAGGGCTAGAGAACCCACCAAAACTGTGTGGAAGATATCACAGGAGAAGACCTTCGTTTTACATCAAATTTAACTGAATCAATACAATGTTAAGCATATTTCAGAATAAAGTTATTTGAACATAGTTATAAGTGGAGGCTAAACAGAGCTCAGAAGAAATCACATGGGCCATAGACGCAAACATATCTGGGTTCTGATGTCATTTTAAACATTTAAATGTCCTGTAAGCTATGTGATCTAGAGAAAATTACTTAACTGATCTGAACTTCTATCCTCATCTATAAATTAAGAGTGGTAATTCCTAGAGAGTAAATGAGTTAACATATAAAACTGCTATACTCTAATAAAATGGTGGTTTATTACAGGTGCTACCATTATTATTACAAATTCAAAACATATTCATAATTGAGGTCTGTACTTTATTATATGACATGTGGTCTGAAATTCAGCCTTGGGGACAATTATTACTATTATTATTTTTTTTTTAATCTTGGGGACAATTTTTCCTTTATCTCTTTGCTATACTAAAAATTAAATGTTGATAAAAATGGGAAATGATAACCACCACCAAGAATGATTTCTTCTAGGAAAAAGGCCCTTTGTATCTTTTTGATGAAGTGTTTAGAACACTCCTCCAAATCAAGGGGTTTGGCAGTAATGAACTTGTAGACCAAGAGAAAATGGAAGCTAAGAAAATACACAGAGCAATAGTGAAAGTCACACACAGGCCACACAACTGACCAGCACCAGAGACCCACAGAAGGTGGAGCTGAGAAATGAGGCCAAGGGTCACAGGACCAGGCTGATAAACAGAAACTAAGCATGTGGAGGGGCCCGGGGGACAGGCCAGGTCGCTGTCACTGGCACTAACACCCAAACCAAGTACCTCAATTCCAAGGACATGTCCCTCCTCATCCACAGCTCAGAACAAAGGTGTGTTATTAACATCATCCTCATCAACAGGGAATGCTTATTGAACACCCACTAGATGCTGGGTATCTCTAACAACCCCAAGATTCTGCCCCTAGTCTCACCAGGCCCATCTCTAGATGGGGACACCTGAGTTTGTGAGTCTAAGCAATTTGCCCAGCTCCAAACCTCCAGGGCAGAGGCAACAATCCTGCTGGTTGGCCTGACACTATTCCATTCTCTTAATCAAGAAACCCACAGTGGGCTCGGCACCTATAGCACAGTGGTTACAGCGTCAGCCACGAACACCGAGGGTGGTGGGGTTGAACTCAGCCTGGCCCAGCTAAAAACAATGACAACTGCAACAAAAGATAATTGGGCACTGTGGCAGGCACCTGTAGTCCCAGCCACTTGGGAGGCTGAGGCAAGAGAATCACTTGAGCCCAAGAGTTTGAGGTTGCTGTGAACCGTGACGCCACAGCACTCTACTTAGGGTGAATAGTGAGACTCTGTCTCAAAGCAAACAAACAAAAAAAGAAACACACAATGACAACAACACACAGAGAAACAGCATTTCTGGAGCATTTTTATTTGCCTCCCATGAGTGCACTGGAATCTGGCCAATCATAGGAGGGTCCTAGTGCGCTGGGGTCAGCCCATACCAACTCCCGACTCTGTCCAGGGGCTTTGAATATCGGTAGCTTTAGTAAGAGTATTTATGCTATGAAAATGGGTGAGTACTACAAGTTGGCTTTTTTGTTTTTCCCAAGGAGCTGGTTACTAAACACACACCAACACACCACTGAATTGCCGGGAGGCCGCAGATGGTGACACAGCCTGATAACCTGGCCAGTGAGTTCACTGTTGCTCTGCTCAGTGCCTCGTTTGTAATTGGAGGAAAGTAAGAATCTCAAGCAATTAAACTCCTGCACAAATCCTTTCTTTCTTTCTAAAAGCCTTTTATTGATTAAAGAGAAAATTATATTTGAGCTGAAATCCATGGGGCTTTTATAGTCCGGGTGCTAGGCTGGATAATTCTATCTTTTCAGGAAATGCGTCCTTGCTTCTCTGTACTGCATGATGCCACACTTCTGTGAGTTATTAGGAACATGTAAGTCTGTTCAAAGAAGCAGTATTTTCTAAAGAACCATTGATACAAAAAACAACAAACCATTCTGACTGAGCTCTGACTCCCCCGCTGGGCTGTTTCTTTACATATGCTGAACACCACCAGGACTCCATCACTGGCTGGTAATAGAAAGTTCATGAATTTGAGAACCTCGCAGTATGATAGTGGAAAGATAAAACTTGAGCACGTTTTACAATTCCATGCTCTGAGTGCTGTGACATGCTCAGGAAGGCTCTGCTGACTCCCAGGGGTAGGTCACTGGGAGCCTCTCAGACAAAGTGACGTTGGAATTGCCAGGATCGCGATCAGTGTGATTAAAGGCACGGAAAAGAGAAAATGTGGAATGTGATTAAAGGTAAACGAAACACTGTTCAGAGGGTAGTCCTAGCAACTACTGGAGTGACAAACTGGGTCACACCAAGGAGGAACTGAGGAACCAAAAGAAATGCCCCCCTCATCTGTGTGGTGCAAGGTCGCTGTGGTAGTCATGACAGGGCAGGGCCAAGGAGAGGGAGCAGAGGGATGTAGATGCGGAAGGGAGTGGAGGGGTTGTAGATACTGAAACACTCCGTGGAATCGGTGATAAGAGACTACGTTCAAGGCAGGCAGGGGAGACAATATGCAGTTGAGGGAGACGTGAGGCCCCCTTTGCTACCTGACTTGTTGGGAGGAGGATAGAGTAGGAAGTGTGGGCAGTAACGGCCCAGGCTTTGGAGTTCCTTATGATTCCACGACTTCCCTAATGCATAGCTGTGACTGTCCTCCCATGTAAAGCAGGACACACCCGCCTCACCCTGTGATCTGGAGCCTCAAATGGCAACAAGGCTGAACTAGAATGCTGGCTCCCATCCGTTTGGTATTAGGGCCTGTGACCTTTCTCTCAACTGGCACATTGCTGGTACATACTCAATAAAATTCTTGTTCAGTGAGGAACAAAGAGGGATCAAGAATGGCTCAAGGACCAAAAGGTTAAGTAAAGACACGTAGAGCTGCATTTCCGAAAATGTGGGAAGAATACTGTGCGTGGTTCCCTGCATGTGATTCCAACTGGTGCTTTCTTTTATTTCTGCTGCTGTAGTTATATACTAGGGAAATTCAGAAAGGACTGTTACATCACAGAGTTTGTCCCAGTAAAGATTAACCTGTTTATAGTTGAGGAACAACAAACACCTATGGCTAGAAGTGGGCAGGTAATGGGGATTGTAGGTATTGAGGTGGAGAGAAGCTTCTACGGCTTAAACACAGTTTGTGGCTATAAAATGCTTGAGGTCTGTGTGCCTGCGTGCATCAGAATGTAGGTGCCTGTAGATCAGTTAGCATGCCTCTGGGAACCTCTCAGTTTACTATGATTACGTGTCAGGATTTTTTTTTTTTCTGAGACAGAGTCTCATTCTGTCACCCTCGGTAGAGTGCTGTGGCATCATAGCTCACAGCAACCTCAAACTCTTGGACTCAAGCGATCTTCTTGTCTCAGCCCCCTGAGTAGCTGGGACTAGAGGCACCCACTACAAAGCTTGGTTAGTGTTTCCATTTTTAGTAGAGATGGGGTCTCACTCTTGCTCAGGCTGGTCTCAAACCCCTGAGATCAGGCAAACCACCTGCCTTGGCCTCCCAGAGTGCTGGGATTGCCGGCATGAACCACAGTTGCCCAGCCAATAAGATGCACTATAGAACAAAGGAAGTGACCAAACTCTATTGCTGCTACAGTCATGGGGTCCTTTTCCTTCTTACTCACATGGTCATCTCAGAAAGCACAAAGCCATTTCTGCTGGGAGCTGCTGTCATCACTATGCCCCTCAGCCTGTCTGTTTTTGCACCTGCCACGTTGACAGAGGTGACTAGTTCCCTGACACATACGAAATGATCTTCAGGAGGTATAGACAAAAGATCAAAGTCTTAGGAAATGGAAGAAGGTAAAATAAAATTTATAATTCAGGACATGAGTGTGTAGATTGTCTCTTGTTAAGACTGAAAAGCAGAGACATCTGATTTAATCATTTCTAGCTAATTCTCCAGGTAACCTGCATGTTTGGAATACCATAAAACACTCTCTACTTTCTTTATTTTCTTTTCTTTTTCTTTAATTTCAGTTTATTTTTATTTTTATTAAATCATAGCTGTGTATATTAATGTAGTCATGGGGTACAGTGTGCTGGTTTTATACAGGATTTGAAATATTTTCATCAAACTGGTTAACGTAGCCTTCATGACATTTTCTTAGTTATTGTGTTAAGACATTCTGTCTAACAAGGGTACAAGTGAACTTTTCTAGAACTAGAATATAAATGTTTTGATACAATGACTAAACAAATGACATGAAATTTATGTTAACCAGCTTGATGAAAGTATTTCAAATTGTATATGAAAACAGTACAATGTACCCCATGTTTGCATTAATGTATACAGTTATCAATTAATAAAAAAAATAAATAAAAAAAATAAAAGTATTACACTGTCTTCTGTTTTTCACAGTTTCTGATGAGAAATCTTCTGTCATTCAAACTGTTCCTCTTTGAATATGATGTTGGTTTTCTCTGGCTGTTTTCAATATTTTTTTTCTTTGCCTTTAGTTCTTAGCAGATTATACTGTTTATGTGTGTAGATTTCCTTGGGTTTATTCTGCTTGGGATTCACTAAACTTCTTGAATTTATAGGTTTATATTATTATATTATGAGACACTGGGTTTTGTCTTGAACTGGCCTGCCTCAAGTAATCTTCTCATCTTGGCCTCCCAAAGTGGTAGGATTATAGATGTGTACCAGCATGCTGGCCATGACTCTGAGTTTTGTTTTAATCTTATGGAGAAGGTTGATAGTTTTCTTTAACCAGGCAATTAACCAGTTTGTTTCAGGCCACATGTTCAGAACAAACATTTGTGGATCATGGTTTTCAATATGAGTTTCATTTTCAAAGACTTTGTAGTGCTCTTAGAGTTTGTCTTGCTTGTGTGCCACTCAGGGGGCAATCTGGAATCTGGTGGTAGTCTGTTTCCTAGTACAGTTCTCAAAGTCTTTGGTATGGTAATCCCCTAAACATCATACTAAAGGCTTTGAGAACTGGACTATGGCATAAACCAATTCATGCTAGTGCACCTCTAGGGTAAGCCTGGGAGTTTTATAAACAACATTATGAGCGTTCAGTACCTCCCTTTCTGTGCTTTCCCTGGTACTTCCTTTGGGTTTCCTATCTAGTCTTCTAGTCAGAAATCTACCTTTAATTTCCCCTACTCAGCTGCGTATGCCTTTTGACTGCAGTTTTTGGTTTCGTTTTTTGTTTCATTTCCTCAGCCTGGAAAAGCGTCTTCCTCTACTCTTTGTCTAGTTAATTGATTGGTACTCATTTTTGGGGTCTTAGATTAAATGTCATTTCCTCCTAAAAACTTTCTGTTATTCTCTCATTAATAATATTCCCCTTGTTATTTTCTCATAGGACTTATCATAATTTGTAATTACATAAGCATTTTTTTTTACTGACTTAATATATCAATATGGTTTTTCTACTAGTCAGGGAATGAGATTGTATCTGTCTTATTCACCATTATGCAATGTTTCTAGTATCTAGAACAATACATGGCATACAACAGGCACTCAATAAATATTCATCTAATGCATAATTTTGTGCTTCCTTCTATCCATGCAATCATCCATCCATGCCCTGCTTCATCTAAAAAAAGATATGCATATCCTCATATTCAAATATGTATAGCCTTGCTCTTGAGAATCAAATTAAACCTTACTTTTCTGTAACGTCATACTGTGTAACGTGTTCTTACTTCTTTTTATTCTTGTGTGAGTCCATGGAGTAGAGGGGAAGAAGGTATTAATCATAATTTATAGGCAAGTAAACTGAGATTTAAAAAGATAAAATTTGGCCAAGTTCACAACTAGTTAGTAACAGAGGTGATGAGAAAAGCTTGAATGACAGTTTAGTTGAGTACAAAATCTTAAGTGGGAAAATTTTTCTCTTAACACGGATCATTTTCTGGTGCCTGTTGTTGCTATTGAGCAGTCTGTTGTCTTTGAAATTGTCATTCAGATCTCTCTTTCTTTGTTTTTTAAAACATTTTAAGAGACTGTTAAGATTAACCTTTGTTCAAAATACTCTGTATTTTTACCATGAAGCCTTTAGCTGTAGATTTATTTTTGCTTTGCTGCTCAGATCTCCAACCTGATTCCTGAATCTGAAGATTCATGTTCATCAATCCTGGAAAATTTTTAGTCATAATGGATTTGATTATTATCTTCTCCCTATTTCTCTCTATACCCAAATAAAATTGAATGCTTACCTCAAATATACAAAAGTGACTATCAGATGGGTTAATAGCCTAAATAAGAAAAAGTAAAATGTTAAAACTCCTAAAAGAAAACATATGAGTATAAAGCTATGCTCTTGGGATGGGGATGTAAGGAAGAATATCTCAAGTGACTATAAAATGTTAAAACTCCTAAAAGAAAACCTATGAGTATAAAGCTATGCTCTTGGGATGGGGATGTAAGGAAGAATATCTCAAGTAACTGTAACTGGCCAGGTGTGATGGTTTACGCCTGTAATCCTAGCCCTCTGGGAGGCTGAGGCAGGAGAATTGCTTGAGACAAAGAGTTTGAGGTTGCTGTGAGCTGTGACGCCATAGCACTCTACCAAGAATGACAAAGAGAGACTCTGTCTAAAAAAAACAAAAAAAACAAAAAAACTTAAACTGTAAAGGGAAAGAGTGTCAAATTATACCACATTAAAATTTGAAACCATAAGAAAAAGTAAAAAGATACAACATAAACTGGGAAAAGAGATTTTCACAAATAACTTATAAAAGTTTAATGTTTTGATTATAGAAAGAATGTCTGCAAAATCAATGAGAAAAAGGAAAACAACCCGAGAGAAGAAAAATGGACAAAGGAGTCCAATAAGCAACTCATGAACAGGAAAAATCTAATGGCCAATGTGTTGTGCTATGCCCTCAACAACCCCAATAAACAAAAAATGCAGCTAGGTGCAGTGGCTCACACCTGTAATCCTAGAATTCTGTGATGCTGAAGGGGGTGGATCGCTTGAGTTTAGGAGTTGGCGACCAGCTTGAGCAAGAGCAAGACCCCATCTCTACTAAAAATAGAAAAACTCTCTCTCTACTAAAAATAGAAAAACTAGCTGAGCATCATAGTGGATGCCTGTAGTCCTAGCTACTGAGGAGGTTGAGGCAAGATGATTGCTTGAGCCCAAGAGTTGAAGTTGCTGTGACCTATAATGATGCCACAGCACTCTACCCAGGGCAACAGAGTAAGATTTTGTTTTAAAAAAAAAATTAAAAAAAGAACCACCACAACAAAACCCCAAAGAAATGGAAACAAGAACAGCCAAGAAAGACTATTTCACACTTATCGAATGGTAAAAATTAAAATTCTGAAAACTCCTGCCTAGTTTATATGAATATATGGAAAAAAGGGAGTGTTCATACACGGCCAGGAGAAAAATCTGGTACAACCACTTTGAAGTTAAATTTGAAACTTCTCTATTAAATGTAAAGATGTCCATACTCTATAATCCAGCAAATCTACTCAGATATATAAACTGTAGAGAAACTCTAACTTATATGCACAATGATATATGGGTAAGAATGCAGTTCTTGAAGTATAGTACAAAATGCCACAAAAGTGAAAGCAACCTCAGTCAATAAACAGGGGAATAAAAAAAAATAAATGCATCGGATTACAGGCATATGATTAATTCAGAGTATTCAAAAATAATACACTGCACCCAAAATTGATAAAGTAGGTATATGTGTGCCAGCATAATTAATTTCCCAAAGTGTGATTTTTAATTTAAAAAAATGGAAATTATTCAATGATCTGTAGAAGATACAGCTTTTAATATAATAATTTATATGTTTTATGGCTATATTATATAGATACACATTAAAACAATAAGTAAACCTCTAAGAATGAACAACAGCAAAGTCAAATAGTGGATACTACTGCAGAATGAGACCATATGACACACTCAAAGCAAAAATATTCCAATTTTTGCCTCATTGTGTGTCCACACTCTTTTCAACGTGACTTTTATGGTACTTCTCATCAAAATGTGGAGTCTATTTGCCAATTTTGTGAATCAGGCATGGCTCTGTGACTTGCTTTGATCCACAGAATTGGCGGAAGTGCTGGTGTATCAGTTGTTTCCTTCTCAACCCTACTATTGCTACATGAACAAGCCTAGGCTACCCTCCTGGAGCACATGACCCAGCAAAGGAAAGTCTAGTTGTGTCATCTGTGGTGTTGCAGCCTACAGCCAACCAACCCCCAGACATGGGGTGGGGAGCCTAGCCAGGATCATGAGAGGTACCTCCTTGACCAACAGCTGACTGAGGAGTCATAAATGACCCAGGTAAGGCCAGAAGAACTGCCGAGGTGGCCTGCAGAATCAGGAAGAGTGAATGTTTATTGATTCAGTCACTAAGCTTTGGAGTAGTTTGTTATTCAGAAATAGCTAATACAAGGAGAAAACTAGAGCTAAGGAGGGGCAAAAGAAGAGTGGGTCAGCCTGTATCTGTGAAGTTTTATGTGTTTTTAAAAAGAGAGCTCTAAAGCAAATACAGTAAAATGTTAAGCTATAATGACTATACATAGTAGGCTCATGGGTACTTGTTATATAATTTTCCTAAGTTTTCTGTATCTTTGAAGTATGTCACAGTAAAAGAAAATTCAGATAGAATAGTCAGTGTGCTATACCAGCCAAGATAGGCAAGGTGACCTTTACAAAGAACAAGGAAAAGTACTTATCTTATTACCCCTCCCCTTTCACCACCACCACCACCCAAAGTAGGTAAAGTATACTAGTGATTTTTGAGTTCTAATCCTCTTCTTTCATCCCAGAATATCTTCTCTATGCCTTCAGAGCATTTAATCCTCTTGCCCCAGTTGGTCATCTGTAAGACAGGAATATCTGATCAGCTCACTAAAAGAGAGTCACCAGGGATGAACCAGGGAAGCATAACAAGGGCGCTTCTTCATTTTAGCTGCCATGTGGGCAGGAGACTTAAATTCCACAACTGCTTAATCCTATTGTTATGTCTGAAATCTAGGTTCACCTGATAAAAACATGACAGTCCTTCCTGCTCCCCTCAAATACAGGGTTAGTCACCTACTCTGTGACTTCCTCCTGACATTCTAACCTGCCTTATCCTTTGTATCTAAAGCTGTTGCCACTTCTGGCACAGGTGGCATTCTGTCTGTCTGCCAGGACTATTTGGGCTTAACCTGTTGAGAGAGACAAGGGCTCTCAGAGGATACCCACTCAAAGTCAGAGAAAGGCAGGGCTAAGCAGTCTGCTCTAGAGGGGCTCAACATCTCTCTTGGCCCCACACATTGCCAATCTTTCTACTTTGATATTGATAGCACTAGCACTTTGTGTATGCTTTATTCTGCACTGACTGTATACCCTTAGTATATGCTGGCTGGCACTGTCAGTCACTGTGTGTTCTCTTAACAACTCAATCAAGCTGTAAGCTCCTTGAGGACACAGTGTCTTAAGTGACTTAGTATCCCTACTATCTGGTGAAAGGAAGGAAGAGAAGAAGGAGAAAGGTCAGACAGGAAGGAAGAAAGGAAGGGGAGGCAGGAAGGAATGAAGGAAGGAAGGATAATAGCAGCAAATATTTATAGAATGACCATATGCCAGGTAGTGTGCACTTTCTTATGTCATCCCTCCAACCACTCAATGAGGTAGATACTATTATTAATTTTTTCCTAGTTTACAGATAAGGAAACATGCTTAGGAGGTTTAGGTAATATTCCCAATGTAACAAGCCACAGAAAATAAATTAGAGAGTCAGCCCTGGAACCAGATTTGTTTAACTCTAGAGACCGTGTTCCTGATCTCTAATGCTATACTGCTCCTCAGAGTCTTTTGAGCACAGATGAGCTGATGACAGGAAACCAGGATTCATTATAAAGAAAGAAAGAAAAAAGAAGGAAAGAAGGCTAGAAAGCAGGGGAAGAAGAGAGACCCATCAATGCATTACAGATGTCACATGTAACCTTTAACAGGTAGCACAGTGTGTGCTGAATTCCTGAATATCTCCATAAATGATCTGTTTGTTTCCTTGGTGATGTGTTCCAGGTTGCATTCTCCATAGCTGTCCACAGATAGCTGTTATGCTCTCTGGTCTGTGAGAGAAGACACAGGCGGTCGGTTCTCATTATCCATAGTAGTTATGTTCTATAAAATTACTGTAGACACTGAATTAGTGAATACTAAACCATGCCTCCTAGGGGAAATGCAGGGTTAGATTCCTACAAGCCTCTGGCCACAATATTTTCATTAGCTAATCAAGACATGACCTTGTTTTATGTGTGCTTCTTCTTAAAGACACCTTATTTAACACATATCATTAACTCATTAACATTGAATTCTATGCCAAAGCCCTGTATTGCATAAATACAATAAATATTTGGATAAAGCTTATGTAAGATCTATTTTCTTCATAAGGCACATCACAACCTCCTTGCACTTAGGAACATTTGATAGCTTCAGCACTATGCTTGGACCATTTTGAACGATGAAATCATCAACAAAATGCAAAAAATGCAAAAAACATGGCACTCAGTAGATGAAGGAAAGGACATTTATTTATAGCTGAAATAAGAAAGCAGAATGTCATCCTGCTCCATCTGAGCTGGGAATGTGTGTGTTGGGTGACTCAAATTTTTGCTGTTCTGTGCATTGCCACAAACAGCCCATAGTGCTGCCAAAGGCGCTGTATTTCATTCCATGGGCCACTTTCAACATCTATACAATTTGGAGGTGATGAAACTGTTGTTTTGGTAAATGACTGTGTGCTTTTGGGAATGCTTTTGTTAATTAATTTTGAAGCTAAATTTAAATGAGTAAATTTACAAATACGGAGCCTTCAATTAATGAGCATGACTGTATATGGCATGAAGTTCAGCCCTAGATTTGAATGTATGAGAAAGCCTGATAGGTCTGAGATTTGGATATATCAGGAACCATTTTCCTATGGGAAAGTAAAAGATCCAAAGTGTGCCATAATAATTGCAGCTGTGCATATGGGAATAGGACATTGTAAGCACAAATTGGACCTGCAGGGAATCTCAGCAGTTTACTCCTTCATTCCCCTGCTTTACTGGGGACTTTGTCTTTGCCGTTAGAGATTGTCAGCATGATAGATCATAGAAAAGCCTGCCCAAGTCTCTGACTTTACAAGTCAGACATCACAACCTTCTATCTAAAGGTTGATTGAATTTTGCCTACCACTGTGCCCTTGTGGAAGAAACTCAGTAAACACTTGCTGTCTACTGAACAATTCTCAGGGTCAACCTCTAGTTATATTGGTCTTACCTGTCCTCTCTGTAATATACTCTTGGGTAAACATTTCTGTCTAAAGTTGTGGTTCTCAGCTTGGGCTTCCTAAAATTAGTGGTCCTTTAATATGTCATTAAGCTAATTAAAGAATCTTTCAAAAAATACATTTCACTTGGATGAAAACCCACGAGTTAAATCAAATGCCAAGGTCTTGTCTTTGCAAATTTGCCTGGAATTGCACCATGATAATTCTATGTATTTTATGTGATAATAGTATGTATGGGGACTATTCAATGACAATTCCATGTGATAATTCTATGTATCACTTGCTAATTAGAAGCTTATTTCCAGATATACATGTCTTTAAAAACAATTGCTCAAATAGTTTCAATTGTTTGCTAGGCAAGTGTTCAAAATGTTTCAAAGAAATATAGGAGAGAAAATAAAAAGGTTCTTGGATCACTAAAGGATAGAAAACCACTGATGTAAATGGTTCTGAAAACATGGGACCTTTTGTAAATAGGTATCATAAAATACTCCTTTTATTGTTTCACAATTATGATAATGATTTTTACACTGTTATTCCTTTTGAGCAAAGCAATCCAATTTCATCTAAATGGGGAAACTGAGTCACAGAGAAGCAATGATTTTCATGTAGAGACTGAAAAATAGCTCTGATGCTCTGCTCTCTAAGCTTGGTCACTTCTTTCTACACAGCACTGTGAATTCCCCCTTGGTCCCCCTAGGAGGAGAATGTTTTTGTGAATTCACCTTTCCCTGGTGAAGTTTTTTTCTTCTTGAGAATTAGGCAGGATCCAACTGAAGTGACAAAAATGATGGTGTATACTGTGCCAATGAGAGATCTGCCAACTCCCAGGCACCTGTAGCATCTTCCTGTTGAATTCTTTTTCATGCACTTTCCGTTCTGGTCACAGTGTCATGGCGAGGAACAGTTGGTGCACACTCTAGATCAATGGCATGGTTATTGCCTTGCTTGGTTTGGTGCTTTGAGAACAAAAATGAGGAAAGAGAAGGAAAGAGCAGTATAGAATAGGGACCCCAGGTTTAGTGCCTCTGCCTGATTTCCAAAGCACACTTTTTAAGAATTTGAAGCCATATTGTCATGTCTTCAGACTACTTAAATGTCTAAATAGAAAGCTTCTAACTTGCCAAGACACTCTCACTAATGTCAATGTTTGTGCTCCTTTTCTCACCCCACCCACCGACTCTTGTGGTCTTGTTTCTCTCAACTTATGCCATTTGTCACCATTCTATGCAATTTTTAAACTTTTTAATTTCAAAATATTGAAGGGGTATGAATATTTTTGTTACATAGTACCTTGTATAAACCTTCAGTCAGGGCTTTTGGTACGTCCGTTGTACCCAACAAATAAGTTTTTATCCCACATCTCCTCTCCCACCCTCCCTGCTTCTTGGTTTTCAATTTGGTTTCTCTCCTTTGTATACCACATTTTCTTTATTCACTCATGAATTGATGGGCACTTAGGTTGGTTGCTCATCTTTGCGATTGTGAATTGGGTTTCAATAAACATTCAGGTGCAGGTGTCTTTTTTGACAAAATGACTTATTTTCCTTTGGGGAGATACCCAATAGTGATATTGCTGGAATAAAATGGTAGGCCTACATTTATTTCTTTGAGCAATCTCCAGAATGTTTTCCATCAAGTTTGTATTAATTTACAGTCCCACCAAGAATGTACAAGTATTCCTAGCTCTCTATATCCATGCCAGCATTTACTGTTCTTTGACTTTTTAATAATGGCCATTCTGATCGAGGTAAGGTGGTATCTCATTATAGTGCTAATTTGCGTTTCCCTGATGATAAGTGATGTTGAACATTTTTTCATGTTTAGGCCATTTCTCTTATCTTCTTTTGAAAAACTTTTGTTCACTTCTTTTGCCCACTCTTTGATGGGGTTATCTTTTCACTGATTTGAGTTCTTTATAGATTTGGGATATTAGTCCTTTATTGAATGTATAGCTTGCAAATATTTTCTCCCATTTTGTAGATTGTCTGTTCACTCTGTTGCTTATTTCCTTTGCTGTAAAGAAGGCTTTTCACTTGAAGAATTGTTCCTACATTTTCTTCTAGAATTTTTACAATTTCATGCCTTATATTTAAGTCTTTTATTCATCCTGAATTTTTTGTGTACGATAAGAATTATGGGAACCTATTTCATTTTTCTGCATGTGGCTATCCAATTTTCCCAGCACCAACTATTGAACAGGTAGGTCTTCCTTTCTCCAGCATATGTTGTCTGCTTTATCAAACATACATGCATCTCTACATTTATACCAAGTACCCTGGCACTGTAGTTACCACAGTCTTACAGTATAATTTAAAGTCAAT
>CAUYQV010067152.1:0-15152 GCA_963574575.1 Galagoides demidoff
TCCTTTGAGACAGATTCTCACTTCTTCACCCTGGGTAGAGTGCTGTGATGTCATAGCTCCCAGCAACCTCAAACTCTTGGGCTTAAGAGATTCTCTTGCCTTAGCCTCCCAAGTAGCTGGGACTACAGGCACCCGCCACAATGCCCAGTTATTTTTTGGTTGTAGTTGTCATTGTTGTTTGGCAGGCCCAGGCTAGATTATAACACGCCAGCTACAGTGTATGTGGCTGGCACCCTAGCCGCTGAGCTACAGGTGCCAAGACTGACCTGAGTCTTTAAATTCCCTTCCAGATGATGAAAAGGAACTGGATCCCTCAGGCAGGAGGCAAAGCCTGAGCAAAACCCAGGGCTGAGAAACATTCTGCTTTGCAGATATAAGCAATGGGTGGAGCTGCACCACCTTGGACCCATCCTGTAGGCAGGGGCTGGCCAGCTCTGGGAAGATTTTAGGCCCAAGAGGGACAGATTTGCCTTTTGAGGAGAGACAGCCCTCTGGTGACAACATGGAGAATGGCAGGGAAGAATAAACCCTGAAAGGGGTGACAAGCTGAGCTCATAAGGCTTCTTTAGTACTCGTATTTATAAATTAGATTCTCTCAGACTGCAAGGAGAAATCACATTGTGTTGGGGCTTTTTATCTAACTACATTGGAGGTGAAATGGTACAGGGAAGCTCTTTAACAGCCCTGGACTTTGGGGCCCAGGTCTCTTGAAAATACCCAAATTGCCCTTTAGGACAGTCCAGGCTAGTGATCCACTTGCTCTCTGTGTGCCTGGCATTTGGACTTCCTTAGAGAAAAGATTCTATGGGGGGATGTTCGCTACCATCCATTGTGGAGCACTCGTGTTCTAAATTACCCAAGAGCACCTCTGGGTGGGTGCAGGCCATAGGTGCATGCAAACGGTACCTGTGTGTGAATTAGAAAAAAGCGCTTGTAATGGATTGCAATATATCCCCCCAAAAGATGTTGAAATTCTAATCCACAGGACCTGTTAACGTGATGTTATTTGGAAATAGTCTTTGCAGATGTTATCAAGTTAATGAGGTCATATTGAATTAAGGTAGGCCGTAAGCCAATGTCACCAGTGTCTTATTCTAAGAAAAGGGAAATGTGGGCCAGGTATGATGACTCACACCTATAATCCCAACATTTGGGGAGCCAGTGTAGGAAGACTGCTTGAGAAAGAAGAGAGAAATCTGGAGGCAGACACACCTGGAGAAACCCCATGTGATAACAGAAGCAAAGATCAGAGTGATGTATCAGCCAGCTCAGCCCAATGGCCTGGTTGACTATGACCCTGCCCAGCATTGGCTGGGTGAGGAGCACTTTGTTCCTGCTCTCCTCCTCAGAGGGCCTCTCTCAGTGTCGTGTTTGGCATCTCAGCCCAGCAGGCTCTACCCTAGTGTAGCCTGGGGTGTAGGGAAACTAGTGGAAGGTGTGCAGCAAAGACCTGGCACCTAACTATTCTTCTCCATCTAGGCCCCAGCCCTGTACACCAAGTCGTATCCAACATGGCTGCCTGACAAGGTAGGGCCAGAAAAACAGATGACAGGAGGAGATAGGGACCAGAGGACTGTCATTCTCAGTTAGGCTGGGATACAGAGGAAGCTTGGGGCTGCTCAGGGAGGTCTGGGAGGCAGGGCAAGGTTCTTGACACCTCCTCCCAGTCGGGGCTTGCTTCCTGGAGAGGATCACATTTTCAAAAGGCTGTCCTTGTGGGGACAGGCCACAGACAACCCTGTCACAGTGGACAGGAAGGATGCCAAACTAGTATGACCAACAGGGAAGTGGTGCTCATCAGCTGAAGTGGACCCAGGAGGGGGCTCAGACTGGGGGAGTCACACCTGTGATCCCCCGGTGGTCATTCCAAACCGCTCAACCCCTGAACAATCTTTCTAGCCCTCAATGATATCCGAATAACTTTTCCTTATCACATCACATCCCTACCTCTCTCCCACCCAGGAGGTGATTCTCTTGCCTCAGCCTCCTAAGCAGCTGGGACTACAGGCACTCACCAGAACGCCTGGCTATTTTTTTGGTTGCAGTTTGGCTGGGGCCGGGTTCAAACCCATCAACCTCAGTATATGGGGCCAGCGCCCTACTCACTGAGCCACAGGCACCGCCCCCTTCCTCCCCTTTCTTCCTCTCCACTCTGTTCAGACCTGAACCCTTTCCTGATAAGCTAACCCAACTGGCTTTGCAGGCACTGGAGCATAACTCTGCCTCCTGTGCCAAGCCGTTTCCTCCACTGGACAATCCTGCCTTCTGGAACCCTCTCTCCATTCAAGCCTTGCATCCATGACTTGGATTGCAGACAGAGGCCTACTGGGGGATGAAGCCCCTTTTAGCTGCCCCCAGTCCCACTCCAAGGCCCCATTCCTCACCTACCCCACCACCATCTCCCCAGAGAAAGTAACCACCACTTGCAGGGCAAGGAGGAGGGTCTGGGCCCTGGAGGAAGGTCCAGAGGGATCTAATCCCCACAGCCTTGGGTGGCTACTTCTTTACTTGAAGTTGGTACCCTTGCCCCTTAGGGAAAGAACTCAGAGAAAAACATTCGAGATACTAACATTGAAGTTTGCACCAAGCTGATGTAATGAGGTGTAATAAATAGGCCTTGCATCCCAAAAGGGGCCAGGCCAGACTACATGAAACACATTCAAGGCAAATGGTTAAGAAATGACCC
This sequence comes from Galagoides demidoff, assembly GCA_963574575.1. NCBI lineage: Eukaryota > Metazoa > Chordata > Mammalia > Primates > Galagidae > Galagoides > Galagoides demidoff. Next base: position 2,687 of record CAUYQV010067152.1, read on the forward strand.
TCAAGCCCCTTGCCTACAGCAAGGATCAGAGTTTAGAGATGAAAGAGAGACAGTCTGTGAGCCCCAAAGACCAAGGTTTCCCTTAACAAGATCAGTGACAAGGCTGGGCGAGGTAGCTCACACCTATAATCCTAGCACTCTGGAAGGCCCAGGCAGGTGGATTGCCTGAGCTCACAAGTTCAAGACCAGCCTGAAAAAGAGCAAGACCTTGGCTCGGCGCCTGTGGCTCAAGCGGCTAAGGCCCCAGCCACATACACCTGAGCTGGTGGGTTCGAATCCAGCCCAGGCCCACCAAACAACGACAGCTGCAACCAAAAAATAGCTAGGTGTAGTGGAGGCCTGTAGTCCCAGCTACCTGGGAGGCAGAGGCAGGAGAATCGCTTGAGCCCAGGAGTTGGAGACTCCTGATGTCACAGCCCTCTACCCAGGGCGACAGCTTGAGGCTCTGTCTCAAAAAAATAAAATAAATAAAACAAACAAACAAAAAAAAGAGGAAGACCTTGTCTCTAAAAAAATAGCTGGGCATTGTGAGGGGTACCTGTAGTCCCAGCTACTCAGAAGGCTGAGACAAGAGAATCACTTAAAGGGCAGCACCTGTGGCTCAGGGAGTAGGGCGCCAGCCCCATATACCAGAGATGGTGAGTTCAAACCTGGCCCCCGCCAAAAACTGCAAAAAAAAAAAAAAAAATTCACTTGAAGTCATTTGAGGTTGCTATGAGCCATGATGCCACAGCACTCTACTGAGGGTGACAAAGTGAGACTCTGTCTCAAAAAATAAATAAATAAAATAAAATTAGAAAAACTGAAGCAGGGTGGCACCTGTGGCTCAGTGGATAAGGCGCCAGCCCAATATACCAAGGTTAACGGGTTTGAACCCGGCCCCTGGCCAAACTGCCCCCAAAAAATAGCTGGGCGTTGTGGTGGGCACCTGTAGTCCCAGCTACTTGGGAGGCTGAGGCAAGAGAATCACCTAAGCTCAAGAGCTGGAGGTTGCTGTGAGGTGTGATGCCACAGCACTCTACCGAGGGCAACAAAGTGAGACTGTCTGTAAAAAAAAAAAAAAATGGAAACCCACGACTGTGTGAACTACAACCCACAGCACTCTACTGAGGGTGATAGCTTGAGACTGTCTCCAAAAAAAAAAAAAAAAAAGGATCTGGGACAAAAGAAAAACAAAATTATGTCTAGCTGGCAGTCCCCATGGCAGGAAAGAAGGAAAGACAAGTGGCTACAATGGGGCTGGCCTGAACTCCAAGAGTCTCTAGGCCACGTGTACTCAAGGCTGGAGCTGGGTTTTTTTCCATCCCTCCCAGCCTAGAATAATAATGGGATCCCCACAGGGAAGACCTATGTTAAGAGCATGGGCAGAAGACCAAGGACAGATGATGAGGCAGAGGAAGCTGAGGAGCTGCCAAAAGGACCTTACTGAGAAATCTCCACAGGATCTGTGAATGTCCCCATAAAGAAAAGAGATCAGCTTTGGCGATCTGAAGGCCCAGAGAACACAACTGTCTCATAATAGTCTGGTCAAGCTAGAACTTGGTGCTCTTCCTCCATCTCTGCCTGACAGTCCAAGCCAAAAGAGTTCAGTGACAGCAGCTAGTAAGGGAGGAGTGGGGAGGAGGTCAACCCTACCCTTTCACAGTCCATCCTTCCCAACTGCCTCGCCCAGCCAAGTAGGCAGCTGCTCACAGGTAGCCATCCCTGCCAGCAAGGGGGAAATTCCCATCCTTGGATAAAGCCTGCAGTGTTGCTTTCCACCCAGACTAAACATCCTACACACCAACCTAAAGCGAATACAGAACTTAGTACTTGAGAATGACCCAGATACGTCATAGGATTGTCCAGATCTTCATCTAAGGACAAGGGAAAATTCTTTTTCTTTTCTTTTTCCTTCTTTCTTTCTTTCTTTCTTTTTTTTTTTTTTGAGGCAGTCTCACTTGGTCACCCCTGGTAGAGTGCCATGGTGTCTTAGCTCACAGCAACCTCAAACTCTTGGGTTCAAGCGATCCTCTTGCCTCAGCCTCCAAAGTAGCTGGGACTACAGGTGCCTGTCACAATGCCTGGCTATTTTTAGAGATGAGGTCTCCCTCTAGCTCAGGCTGGTCTTGAACTCGTGAGCTCAGGCAATCCACCTGCCTGGGCCTCCCAGAGTACTAGGATTATAGGCATGAGCCATTGTGCCAGGTAGAAAATTCTTACATTGAATACATTTTTTTCTTTCTTAATTCTTTTGAGACAGGCCCTTGCTCTGTCACCTGGGCTAGAGGGCAGTGCCATCATACCTCACAGCAACCTCGGGCTCCTGGGCTCGACCAATCGTCCTGCCTCAGGCTCCTAAGGAGCTGGCAATACAGGCACCCACCACAACACCCAGCTAATTTTTCTATTTTTTGTAGAGATGGGGGTCTCACTCTTGCTTAGGCTGATCTCCAACTCCTGGCTCAAGTGACCCTCCAGCCTCCTGGCCTCCCAGGATGCTAGGATTACAGGCATGAGCCCCACGCCTGGGCCCTAAACCCTTACATCCTTTTTTTTTTTTTTTTTTGAGACAGTCTCACTATGTCACCCTAGGTAGAGTGCCTTGGCGTCACAGCTCACAGCAATCTCAAACTCTTGGGCTTAAGCAGTTCTCTTATCTCAACCTCCCAAGTACCTGGGACCACAGGCACCCGCCACCAGGCCAGGCTATTTTTTGTTGTAGTTGTCACTGTTGTCTAGCCTGTCTTAGTGTTTGTGGCTGGTGCTGTAACCACTGTGCTACAGACACTGAGCCTAAACCCTTAAATTTTAATTTACTTAATCTTCATAACAGTCCATGGCACTGAGCAAAATGCTGAGTTTGCAATACATCTTAATCCTGGTAAATAAATCCTTGTTTCAGTGAATCTTTCTAGCCCTAAAGAGAGAAATGATGGGGAGAGTGTGCAAAGCAAGCTGTACACATAACTCTTTTGTTTCTACACTGAAGATCATTGCATCCCTCCTTCTGTTAAGTGCCCTTGATGGAGCCCAGCTTTTGCTCTCAGCCCCACCATCTATCTACCCTAACTTCTTTTCTATCTGAATCCTGCTCACTTGTCAAAACCTGCCCCTCCACCAGTCCTTCCTCATCCTTCCTCCAACTCTGTGGGGCCAACAGCTCTTAGCTAAGCAGATGCCTTTATTTACGGCCAAAAATGGGAAAAAGGAAGAGGCTTGTCCACCGTCATACCACATGCAGAGTTGAGTCTCTATCCAACCTGAGGTAGCAACTCTGTAGCACATCAAGATGGGGGTGGATTTGGCTTCCTCATGCTCACTTCCAGAACTTGCTTTTATGGGAGGGATGAGCACAGCAGTATGTGAAGATCTCAGTGTCTCAGGTCAGGAGCTCAGGAGCTCAGCAGGCAGCTGAGACCAGACCACCAGACCTAGATGACAGTGAGGCAGGTAGAAGCAGGGACGCCACAGCTTTCCTTGTGCTCCTCGAAGAGTTGCTGCAGAGCCTTTATGTAGAGTGTGTGATAGTAGTCAACTTCTTCTGTGGTGGGATGAGAGCGCTGAGGCACAGGGATGGGGCGGCCCACTGCAGGGGGAGGGGGTACAGGTGAGTGAGAGGACCCTGCTGTCCACAGAGCCACTGGCAGCCTGCCCCCCTTAAATGGGCACTTACCCACAGTGGTGATGGGCACAGAAAAGGGCAACAGCCCCCAGGAGTTGGCCAAGAAGAGACTGCGGCCCCAGAAGATGCAAGGAGAAAAGCCCATGAGCTTTTTGAAGGCTACCTGGCACCGATTCTGCCAGGAGCCAGTGGCAAAAGCCTTCAGTCTGAAGATGTCATTCTCCCCAAAGGAGTACACAGGCACCAGGGAGGCCCTGAGAAGGGGGAGAAAGAGGGAAGGGGGTGCTCAAGCTGCTGGATCACCCCAAGATGGGCTCCTCGGGAGGCTTCAAGTCCCCCCCCCCCGTACCTCATGAGGCCATTTCCTAGGGCCTTTCAAAGCATATGACTATGGCTACAAAGAAAGATCTAGAATGAGAGACTCAACCTTCCTTCCTTCCTTCCTTTCTCTCTCTCTCTTTCTTTCTTTCAGTCTCACTCTGTCACCCTGGGTAGAGTACCATGGCATCATCAAACTCTTGGGCTTGAGTGATCCTCTTGCCTCAGCCTCCCAAGTAGCTGGCACCCACCTCAACCCTCAACACCTGGCTAATTTTTCTATTTTTAGTAGAGGCTAGGTCTCACTCTTGCTCAGGATGGTCTTGAACTCCTGACCTCAAGCAATCTGCCTGCCTCGGCCTCCCAGAGTGGAAGGATTACAAGGGTGAGCCACTGTACCCAGCGGAGACTCACATTTCTTTTCTTTTCTTTTTGAGACAGAGTCTTAAGCTATCACCCTGGGTAGGATGCCATGGCATTGTAGCTCACAGCAACCTCAAACTCCTGGGGCTAAAGCAATTCTCTTGCCTCAGCCTGGAACTGAGTAGCTGGGACGATAGGCATTGGCCACAATGCCCAGCTATTTTTAAGTTGTAACTTAAAGTTGTTTGGCGGGTCCAGGCTGAATTCAAACCCACCACTCTGGTGTATGTGCTGGCACCTTAGCTGCTTGAGGTACAGGTGCCAAGCCGAGACTCACATTTCTTGAGAAACAATTGTGTAGTGGGCCATCACTTATTCACTTTCTCATTTAGTTTTTGTCACTACAACATTGTGGCTAGCTGGTATTAACCTCTTCACAGGTAAAGAAACAAGTCCAAGGTCTTGCTTTTGAGGTAAGTCAGCAAATGAATCCAGAGCTTTTAAGCCCAAGGGCCTTGCCATCTATTCTATGCTCCTGCCTCTGCCTTGCTTGAGAGGGAGAGAGCTGGGTTATGAGGGCACAGTGCTTGGCACAGAGGCTGCTGTGAGCCTCCATGTATAGGGCATAACACTTGGCTCTCAGTCCACCCTATAGGGACCCAGATGTCTAGGGACTGAGAGACAGTGCAGACCCAAGGAGAAGGGAGAATTCCAGGTGAGCTGAGGAGTTCCAACCAGTAGACGCTAGATGCTCACTCACCCGTGCCTCAGTGCCAGGCGCACGAAACCCTTGCGTTTCCGGAGTATGAGACAGTGCTCCCCTGGGACCGAATGCAGGGCCTCCTGAGCACCTCCGACCACGATGACCACGGCCTGCCCAAGCTGGGGCTGGGCCAGGATAAAGTCTAGGCTCTGTTGGCTGACAGGACATGCTCCTGCAGGCATGAGTAGGTGAGGAGCAGTCATCATTCCCTCTATGAGCCATTGGCCTCTCATCCACCCATTTGTATAGGACAGATTGGGCCCTTCCAATCCCCATGTCAGTGAGCCCCAACAGTGATATCTGTTGTGAGACTGCACTGTGGGGCAGAGGGTTGGGCTCAGAGTGTGCACAGGGATCACCCTGGCCAGGGCTTGCCCCTTCCCATCCAACCTGAGGCTCACCAGCGCACATGATGTAGTCTCGGTAGACTGGAAGGCAGAAGAGGCTAGACAGCCCAGCAAACCAGGGCTGAATCCCTGGGAAGTGTTGGGAGAAGTCATTGGCCTCTGTGGCAAAATTACAGAAGATCCCGGTGCACATGATCCCATGTGGGTGAGCACCCAGAATGTAGTTCTTGTCGGGGGGCAGCTCTACTGTCTTCACCAGCTTCAGGGTGATGGGCCAGATGCAGGGAAGGAGGCAGAGAAGGTGAGACATGAGCTGAAAATACTTGCCCTGCACCCTACAGAGTTCTAGATCCTAGAAAGGGATCAAGGGCCTTCTCTTGGACACCATCCACCATTGTCCACTGCCTGAGCTTAGGTCCTCAGGATCCTCCATAGGGAAGGGGGAGCCGTGTGGGAGGTGGGAAAGAGCAGTCTGTCTGGAGTGGACTATCACCTTGATCGGAAAGTAATCCCTCAGGAGCTTCCAAATTGTCCAGTTCCTCAACCACTCAGAACGCCTTCCACCTGAGGGCAAAGAGATAAAAGTGGGAGAATCCCCGGAGGTAACTGCCCCTGCCCCACCCGGCATTTCTCATTACCTGGGCCCCTGTCCAGGCTCACCTTGCTTAGGTGTGTCCCAGTCTAGGTAGAGCCACACCAAGTAGAGAACAGAGAATGACCAGAGTGAGGTGAAGAGGAGGAAGATGACAAGAAGAGAAAAGAAAGGACCTGGGGAAAGATGAGAAAATAATGAGTTTGCTTTTGAAACTCAGCCATTCCATCCAGCTACTGTCCTCCCTTTGGCCCCCACTGAACATGCCACCATCCCCTCTGGCTCTCTTCCTGGGGTCCCATAGCTCTGCAGGCCAACCATCCTCCCTTGAGGCCCTTCCCCACCTCGAGGCCCTTCCCACACCCCACCCCTCCACCCCCAGAAGACCTCAGGCACCTACTCCTCTCCCTTCTCACCCATGAAGAGGAAAGTGAGCACAAACTGGTAGGCGCTCATTGTTTCTAGATGCTGCTTCTGTGGGGTTTTCGAGGTGGTAGAGGTTGGTGAGGCTGTGGAGACGTCCATCCTAGTAGCTCCCCTCTGCCAGCAGAACTCCAGTGAAGATTTGGGTAAGAACTTGGGTAAGAGCTTGGGAACACTTCCTCGAGGAAGAAGGCCAGCTCTTGGGGCCTGGCAGAGTTGCAGATGGCCTCCCAGAACCTTGCTGTGTCTTTTGGGGTATAAGTGCCCAGGTGTGCCTATGTGAGGATCTGGAGTCCCAGATCCTTCTCAGACTGGATCCCCAGGCTCCTTCTCAGACTGATCTTTGAACTTCCTCAGTCTGTAGGTCCTGACAGGTTGGGTGGGGCAGGGAAGTGGTGAAGGGTGTGTGAGAGGCGGTGCCTGAGGGAGTGGACAGAAGTCCAGCTGGCACGGGGGATCTACCGCGCTGGCAGAAGACAGGAACCCAACAGAGACCGTTGGCTCACCAGTGTGGCTGGGCTGGGCCCTGGCATGCCCCCCACCTGCTGGCATGTCTCTCAGAATGTCAAAGCCACCTAGAAGCCAATGATACGGGCTCTGCGGCCCCTACCCAGCCCCCGGGAACTCCCCCACAGTGCACAAATATATAAACGCCTCTGGTTGGTTTCCCACCTTTAATTTCACTCCGTCAGCGGCGAAGGGGACAGTTGGGGCGGGGCACCTGCAGGGTGCCTATGTGAGAATTAGGTGCCTCTGGGCGCGCCTTGTGCTCCTGGAACAGCTGTCTGAGTCGCTCCACTCAGAGCGCGTGCAGCGCGTCCACCTGCTTCCGGCTGGGCCGCGGGCTTCGCCGCAGGGGAATCGCCGCCCCTACTGCGAGCGGAACTGGGGGCTCAGGGGCTGGTGTCTGATATTCCCAACAAGTCCCACAAGACTGTCCGCTTGTGGAGATCACTGGGACAGAGTTCAGGGCAGGGGCGGGGTGGCCAGGGACCGACCACGCCGGAGGTCCGGGCCGGGGCTCACCCACAGTGCGGACGGGTGCACGAAGGGCAGCAGCAGGCCCAGGCGGCGGTGGAACAGCGGCAGCGACAAGCTCAGGAGCGGTTGCCCGGCTTCCTGAGCCCTCGGCGACCACTAGCCAGACGGGCTCCTGAACTGCTGAAGAGCTTGTTCTCCCCAAGGAGAAGACAGGGCAAGCTTACTCCTGGCCCTGGAGCACCGCGCCTTTCCCCTGTTCTGCCGCCAGCCAGTGCCTCACCCTTGCTCCAGCGCCAGCTTCACGAGTATCTTCCGATTCCGAATCCTCAAGCTGAGCGCTCCAGCTTTTACATCCAGCGACTCCAGGGGCCCTCCCATGGCCAGGACTGTCACCTGGTCGCCTCCAGGCGTGGCCAGCAGATAGGAATCGCTGGCCTTGTCAGACCAAACCTGGGGGGAGAGCAGAAGCTGGGGGTCCTAATGCCTGGGTTTTGGAGAGTATATGGGAAAGGACACTGGGAAGGTAGACCTGGGGCCCCCTGGATAGGAGGAGGGTACAGTGGGAGGTGACAGCAGGGGGTGTTCTCCTCCTCACCACTTAACAAGATGTAATCCTGGAAAAGAGGAAGGTGGAACCAACAGGATAGCTTGGGCAAGTGCGGCAGGAGACCAGTGAAGAGGTGGGAGAAGCCAGTTGTCCTCTGTGCAGAAGTTGTTGAGGAACCCTAGAGCCAGGACCCTGTGGGGGTGGAAGCCAAAGAGGTGGTTCCAGGAGAGGTCCAACTCTATGGTTTTCACCAGCGAGGGAGCAGAATACATGGACCTCTACCCTGTGAGATCACTTTGGATCCTGAGTCTGTTTTGAGGCCCCAACACCACCCAGCACATGGTTGTCCAGTGTCCTCACTGAGATGAGGAAGTAGTTATTGAAATGTCTCCACATGGCCCCGTTGTGGGTTCAGGCAGAGAGGTGTGGAGAGCAGGCTGTGGGGCAGCACCTGGGGGACATTCAGAGAATGACCCCCCCATTACTTTCCTTTCCCAAAACAATATTCCTTTCTTCATGCTCCCTCTATCAATAACTCTTTCTTTGTCTAGTTAATCTTTAAAACCCCTGCAGAAATCCTTGTGATCTTTCCCTTTTTACCTTTTGACATATGTTAATGAAGTTAAGTAGAAACCATTAACAGGATGATCTGTTTTTGATAAATTATTTACATTTTCCAGTCATATTGTAAGACCAAAAATGTGTCTTTTGTCTATTCTACTTCCCTATAACCTTGCCGAGATACTATAAAATAGAGCTGATTTGGCCAGGTGGGGTGGCTCATGCCTATAATCCTAGCACTCTGGGAGGTCAAGGAGGGTGGACAGCTTGAGCTCACCAGTTCCAGACAAGCCTAAGCAAAAGTGAGACTCCCCTGTCTACTAAAATAGAAAAACTGAGACAAGAGGATTGCTTGAGTCCAAGATTTGGAGGTTGCGGCTCAGCGCCTGTGGCTCAATCAGCTAAGGCGCCAGCCACATACACCTGAGCTGGCAGTTCGAATCCAGCCCGCCCGCCAAACAACGATGGCAGCAACCAAAAAATAACAGGGCGTTGTGGAGGGTGCCTGTAGTCACAGCTACTTGGGAGGCTGAGGCAGGAGACTCGCTTGAGCCCAGGAGTTGGAGGTTGCTGTGAGCTGTGATGTTATAGCACTCTACCCAGGGCGACAGCTTGAGGCTCTGTCTCAAAAAAAAGAGTTGGAGGTTGCTGTGAGCTACGCTGCCATAGAACTGTACCCAGGGCAACAGCTTGAGATGCTGTCTCAAATAAATTAATTAATTAGTTAATTAACTAAAATAGGCTTGGCACCTGAGCTCAGTGGCTGGTAGATTCAAATCCAGCCCAGGGCCTGCCAAACAATGACAACCACACACAAAAAAACTGGGTGTGGGGCAGCACCTGTGGCTCAAGGAGTAGGGCGCTGGTCCCATATGCCAGAGGTGGCAGGTTCAAACCCAGCTCCAGCTAAAAACTACAAAAAATGAAACAAACAAACAAAAAACCCCTGGGTGTTTGGGGGGTGCCTATAGTCCCAGCTACCTGGGAGGCTGAGGCAAGAGAATTGCTTAAGTCCAAGAGTTTGAGGTTGTTGTGATGTCATAGCACTCTACCAAGGGTGACATATTGAGACTCTGTCTCAAAAAATAAAAAAAAAATATACATCTAAAGCTGATTTTGTGTTGTGGTGCTGGCTGTAGTCATAAGCTGTGTCAGACCTCCTGACTCCATTTTTCATCTCGTGTGTCTTCTCTTGTGTTTTATTTTCCTCAGTCCTCACCACTTCCACTCTGGTTTGTTCCCCTTCTCCTGGCAGGCTCACTAAAGGTGGTGCCCCAAAGAGGGACCAGAGTATAGGACAATAGGTGCACACAGGTGAGGGACTCCCCTTGAGAACAAAGAAGTGAAACTGCACAGTTGGTAAGTAATTTTTTTCGGGTAATCATCCTGGGGAGTAATAGATTATGGGACAGTCAGGCTCAAAGGAGCGACAACTCTGTACTCAAATGCTTAAATCTATGTTATAAACCAGGGGCTGTAGGGCGGCACCTGTGGTTCAGTGAGTAGGGTGCCAGCCCCAAATACCGAGGGTGACAGCTTCGAAGCTGGCCCTGGCCAAACTGCAACAAAAAATAGCTGGGTGTTGTTGCTATTTGGGAGTCTGAGGCAAGAGACTCACCTAAGCCCAAGAGCCGGAGGTCACTGTGAGCTGTGCCACCACGGCACTTTACGAAGGGTGACAAAGTAAGACTCTGTCTCTAAAAAAAAAAAAGAAAAAGAAAAAAACACCAGGGGCTGTTGTGTTCATATTAATCAATTGCAGCGCCCTTTCCAATATGTACAGGGTTTAGCCCCTTCTGCTCCGGCAGAAGAACCCCTTCCCCCTGAATTCCAACAAGAGTTACAAGATGAGGAACTCAGTATGAAAAGGAACGTTCCTCTTCTGCCTCAAATAAAGATATAGACTCTCCTGGGCTATGGCTGGACTTCAGATTTCTAATTTACCTAAACCTGCTTTGTCTTGCCCCTCTTCACTCTCTCCTCCCCCAAAGCTCAAAGAATTTGCCTCTGTGACAGCTTTAGCTCCTGAACTAGGAGGCCTATTTTTCTAGTAGCAAATCAAAAAACTGTTCTTCATGCCTATAAACACTTCCAAAAACAAATTTCTTAACATAGATCAATAACTGCCCCTGGAAAATACTCGTTTCCTACTTAAGATACAAATTAACTTCCTCCACCATTCACTCTCAAAAGATTCAATTCTCCAACTCAATTAATTTTAAATAGTTTAAAAGGTGACCATGAGGGGGATCCCTAGACTGCTCTGGTAAGTGCTATATAAGTGCTGCCAGGGAAGCCTAGTTGTTGCCTGGATGGGCAGGGCTGGGGGGTGCAGTGCTTCAATACTCCTAGCAGGGCTGCCAGGAGATTTCGTCTGGGAGTCTTGGGGTTCTGCTCATACACCCATTATCCCCAGTCACTGTGCTCCAACTGCTTTTTTTTCTTGAAAACTTTAATTCTTATTAGTTCTGATTTTGTTCTGGAAAAATTCAGTGTTTCTATATCTGGTGTGTATTATGAAAGCTCAGGCCTCAATACTGAATAACAGCCTGTTGAGACATATTTGGTCTGATTGGTCTCAGTATGAGTACCCACTAAAAGACAATGACAAGTTTATTTTATTTTATTTTATTTTTTGAGACAGAGCCTCAAGCTGTCCCCCTGGGTAGAGTACTGTGGCATCACAGTTCACAGCAACCTCCAACTCCTGGGCTCAAGCGAGTCTCCTGCCTCTGCCTCCCAAGTAGCTGGGACCACAGGCCCCTGCCACAATGCCTGGCTATTTTTTTGTTTGCAGCCATCATTATTGTTTGGCAGGCCCGGGCTGGATTTGAACCTGCCACCTTAGGTGTATGTGGCTGGCATCTTAGCCACTTGAGCTACAGGCACCAAGCCAATGACAAGTTTATTGCAACATGGCCAGGCCAATGTATCTATCATCTTGACTCTAGAGAAAAATGGCCTTTGAATGGATCCCTGAAGAATTATAATGATGTTATGTTGTTTAAAATAACAAGTCTTGGCTCGGCACCTGTACCTCAGCAGCTAGGGCGCCAGCTGCATACACTGGTGCTGGTGGGTTCCAATCTAGCCCAGGCCTGCCAAACAACAATGACAACCACAACAAAAAAACAGCTGGGTATTGTGGCATGCGCCTGTAGTCCCAGCTACTTGGGAGGCTAAGGCAAGACAATCGTGTAGGCCCAAGAATTTGAGGTTGCTGTGAACTGTAACGCCATGGCACTCTACCCAGGGTGACAGCTTAAGACTCTTGTCTCAAGGCTCGGCACCTGTGGCTCAATCAGCTAAGGCGCCAGCCACGTACACCTAAGGTGGCGGGTTCGAATCCCCAGCCCGGGCCCACCGAAACAACAATGATGGCTGCAACCAAAAAATGATCGGGCGTTGTGGCGGGCGCCTGTGGTCCCAGCTACTTGGGAGGCGGAGGCAGGAGACTCGCTTGAGCCCAAGAGTTGGAGGTTGCTATGAGCTGTGATGCCATGGCACTCTACCCAGGGAGATAGCTTGAGGCTCTGTCTCAAAAACAAAAAAAACAAACAAACAAAAAATAAAATAAAATAAAAGATGCAAAAAACTAGAACTACTGAAATGAAAAGATAAGTATGAAAATGAGAAGGAGGTAAAATACGTTAAAAATAAAGCCAGTGAGTTGAGAACAAAAATAGTTTTTCTTTTTCTTTTTTTCTTTTGAGACAGAGCCTTAAGCTATCCCCCTGGGTAGAGTGTCATGGCATCACAGCTCACAGCAACCTCCAACTCCTGGGCTCAAGAGAGTCTCCTGGCTCAGCGCCTGTGGCTCAATCGGCTAAGGCGCCAGCCACGTACACCTAAGGTGGCGGGTTCGAATCCCCAGCCCGGGCCCGCCAAACAATAATGATGGCTGCAACCAAAAAATGGCCAGGCGTTGTGGCTGGCGCCTGTGGTCCCAGCTACTTGGGAGGCGGAG
>CAUYQV010067153.1:0-12754 GCA_963574575.1 Galagoides demidoff
CTGGGTAGAGTGCCATGGCATCACAGCTCATAGCAACCTCCAACTCCTGGGCTCAAGCGAGTATCCTGCCTCCGCCTCCCAAGTAGCTGGGACCACAGGCGCCCGCCACAACGCCCGGCCATTTTTTGGTTGCAGCCATCAACCTAGTTTGGCGGGCCCTGGCTGGGGATTCGAACCCACCACCTTAGGTGTACGTGGCTGGCACCTTTGCCACTTGAGCCACAGGCGCCGAGCCCTGTTATCAGCTTTTGATAACAGTGCACTGTGTTTCTGTCTGAAGTGGAATTGTGAATAGTCACACAGCTCAGCAGTGCTTGTTTATTGATTTGTACTCCTGACTCCATTTCCCTGATGTCCTCACAGCTCACTGCAACCTCAAACTCCTGGGCTGAAGCAATTCTCTTGCCTCAGCCCCCCAAGTAGCTGTGACTACTGTAGTACTATTATGGAACACTTATACGCTGTTGGTGGGACTGCAAACATTGCCATTCCATCCAACCTTTATGGCCAATAGTATTACTGTCGTCACGGCTACTTGGGGGGGCTGAGGCAAGAGAATTGCTTCAGACTATAGCTGTGACTACACCTAGCTAGTTTTTCTATTTTTAGTAGAGACTGGGTCTTGCTCTTACTTGGGGTGGTCTTGAACTTAAGTGACCCCTCGACCTCAGCCTCCCGAAGTGCTAGGGTTACAGGCATAAACCACCATGCCCCGTCTGACAGTATTTATTTATTTATTTTAATTAAAAATATTACAAGGGTACAAACTTTTGGTTACATGATTTGCTTCTACGCATTTTAAGTCAAAGTTATAAGTGTGCTCTGCACTCAGAATGTGTGCATTGAACCAGTTATGTGTGAATTAACTCAACCCCTCCTCCTCCTCCCTGTCACCTACCTGATTACCATTGAGTTTTACTTCAAATGTGCACATAAGTGTTGATTGAATCAAAACCACAGTGAGATATTACCTAACTCCAGTGAGAATGGCTCTTATCAAAAAGTCCCCAAACAACAAATGCTGACACAGACATAGAGAAAGGAACACTTATATGCTATTGGTGGGACTGCAAACTAGTACAACCTCTAGGAAAATAGTATGGAGATACCTCCAAGAACTTAAAGTGGACCTACCATTTAATCCAGCAATCCTATTATTTACCCAAAGGAAAAAAAACGTCATTTTATCAAATAGACACTTGCACTGAAATGTTTTTAGCAGCACAACTCACAATTGCAAAGATGTGGAAACAACATGAGTGTTCATCGATAGGAGTGGATTCATAAAATGTAGTGTATGTACACCATGGAGTATTGCTCAGCCATTAACAAATGGTGGTCTAGTCTCTTGTGACAAGGTGGATGGAACTGGAGACTATTCTCCTAACTGAAGTATTGCAAGACTGGGAAAACAGACACATGTATTTTTAAACTCTGTCTGCTGAACAGCTCCCATGTTAAAGAAAACCAAAAGAACCCTGAGGGAAGAAAACAGACTTTTTAAATGAGGATTGGGAAGTACAATATTATCTTGTTTCTGCTAAAGATAAGATGATTTTCTTGTTTATGACACTGCAATGTATGTCACCATTAATGAATTTAATACTCATCAGCATTATAACACTCATAAAGACTATAAATATTTTGAATCAGAGGGAGAAAAATAAAAGGTTGTATTGCAGAAATTAGGAGATGAAAAGAAAAAGCAAAGACAATTCTTTTAAGCAGCAATAAGACCTGGAAATAAGGTTGGGTGTGGTGGCGCATGCCTGTAATCTTGGCATTCTGGGAGGCCAAGGCAAAGCTCACAGGTTTGAGACCAGCCTGAGCTAGAGTGAGACTGTCTCTAAAAATGGCCTGTAGTCCTAGCTACTTGGGAGGTTGAGACAGGAGAATCCCTTGAGCCCAAGAGTTTGAGGTTTCTGTGAGCTGTGATGCCACAGCACTCTACCAGGGGCAACAAAGTGAGACTCTGTCTAAAAAAAAAAAGGACCTGGAAATAATGCCACTGAAGCAACTTATAAGGTAGCTTATATACTTAGGGAAAAAGGGAAGCCATGCATTGATGTAGAAATTGTGAAAAAAAGAAGTTGTAGGATGTTTAGACCCCAATAATGTTTCAAAGTGCAAACAATTGCCATTTTCAAGGAGAACTATAACTGATTGGCAGCATTAATTAGCCTTCAACTTAACAGAAGAACTTAAGACAATATTTCAAAAGGAAAATATATATTATTCAATTACTTTGGATGAATCAACTGATGCTAAGGACTTGACATGGGTTTTATACTTCATTGGCATTAAAAAAGAAGATTTTCTTTGGTAGGAAAAGTTACTCACTTTGGGCTCTCTTGCAAACAGAACACAGGAAATCGATTCTTCAACCAGTTTCAAGGTGAATGTCATGAAGTGAGACTGAATTTGATGGATTTAATAAATATACGTACAGATGGTGTACCTTCCATGACAGGAAAACACGAAAGGTTTGTTTTGCAGATAAATAAGTATGAACAGATCCAGATGCTGTCATTTCTTTTCCTCGTATCTTGCATCAGCAAAATCTCTGTGCTAAAGCTACTATTTTAAGTGACATGTTGCAACAAGTTATGAGCATTTTTAACTATATCCGTGCAAATGCAACACAGCACCATCAGCTTCATAACATGCTGAAGTTGAATGATGAGGTATTCAATGTGGATTTGCTGGATCATTCTAAAGTGCATTAGCTATTGCAGGGACAGTATTAGCCAAAATTTTGTCTCTGTGAGAGTAAATAGTTAAATTTGATGAAGAACTGAATCAGCAATGTGACTTATTCAAAGAAGATTTCTGTAGGAATGCAGCGTTTCTTGGTGCTAGCAGCTAGCATGTCACATCAAAATGACTTGAATATCTCTTTGTGAGATAAAACTAAGTCTCTATAGTATATGATATATAGCCAAAAAAAAAAAAGCTATCTGTTTTCAAAACACTTATTTCTTCAAAAAGGACATTTTTCCCATCCTGCTTATTGGAGAACAGGATGACATACGTGAATCATTTGAAGAATACACAGCTATTATAGACCTATTAATTGGAGAATACAGTGAAAGTTTCACTGGCTTTGAGAATCATGACATCACACTCAAATTAGCATTTCAGCCTCACCCAATAAATATCACCAATGCACCTAAGGAACAATGGATGGAATAGATTGAGCTCTCAATAGATGATATTTTAAAGGTATTATTTGATGCCAAGAAAGATCCAATTGAAATATACAAAAACTGCAATATGATACCCATGCCTTTGGCAACATGCCTGAGAACTGCTTTCATGTTTTGCAACCACTTTGGCTTCAAATCTATATTCTCCTACGTAAGCCAAATCAAGGTGCCCTTAAGGTCACCAATGATGAATACCCATCTAAAGGATCAACTGAAACTGTGGACCTCTATCCTGCAACCAAACATTCCAATGATTTCCAACAAAAAGCAGCCACAATAAAATCATTAAAAGGCTAATTAAAATTGGGCAGTGCCTGTGGCTCAGTGGGTAGGGTGCCGGCCCCATGTACTGAGGGTGGCAGATTCAAACTCGGCCCTGGCCAAACTGCAACAAAAAATAGCCAACGTTGTGGCAGGTGCCTGTAGTCCCAGCTACTCAGGAGGCTGAGGCAGGAGAATTGCCTAAGCCCAGGAGTTGGAGGTTGCTGTGAGCTGTGACGCCACAGCACTCTACCAAGGGTGATAAAGTGAGACCCTGTCTCTAAAAAAAAAGTTAGTTAAAATTAACAAATGGTTTTCCTTTTTTGAAATTGTTAAGTACATAGTAATAAGTTTTTTTTAACAAAATAATGTACATTTTTAAGAATAGTAGAACCTCTGTAAGTTGACCACCCAAGGGACTGTAACAAACTGGTTAACATACAGAGGTGGTCAACATAAGGAAATAGGCCTCTGTACTGACACATACATGTGATGCATTTCTAGTCTATGACAATTAGGTCAACCTAAAGTGGTCAGTATAGATAGGTGGTCAACTAGGAAGTTCTACTGTATGTCTAATTGAAGTTTCTTGAATGTGACCTTATTTGATTGCAACTAAATTAATGTGCCTTTCTAACATGAAAATGTTTCCCATTCATGCCTTAGGAAATGTTGACTAATTGACTAAATGACTTCATTATATCCACTCCCATTTTACAGATAAAAAAACTGAGGCTCAGAGTGGAGGAGTTAATTGCTCAACATCAAACATGTAGGAAATGGTGGAACCTGAATTGGAACTCAATTTCAAACATAGCAATTGTTGTAACCTATCTCTTGATGATGCCACTGGGTCTACCTTATGACAATATTGGGGGGGGCTGAACTTGGTAGGAATTGTTGAAAGTCATGTGGGGAAAGAAGGGAAGTGGTAGGCTGTAGAGAGAGAATGAAGTCACTACCAAATTGACTTGCTCATCAAAAGTATTCTGTGAAGAAATTGTTTTATAAGGAAACTTCATGAGACTGGAGGCAGGAAAAAGTACTAGAAGTCATTAATGATAAAAACCAACACCCATTGGAGGCTTATGCTATGTCAGACAATGTTTGAGTATATTCTATATAGTAACTCATTTAATCTTCATATAATGAAGTAGATGCACTTTCTCCCATTTTAAGAATGCAGGAACAGGGATAGGGGAAGTAATTGGCTCAAAGGCAAATAGCTTGTAGGGGCTACAATTGGGATTTGAACCCATGAAACCAGATTTCTGAGCTATTGCATTAACAACTATACTGCACTATCTGCAAAAGAAAAATGAAGTAAGTTTTTAAGAATTCAACGTGAGTACCATCTCAGGCATTGCAAACCAGTCCACCTTTTGTTTGTGTGTAGGAGGAGCAGAGAGGCAGGGCCGGGGACCCCCAGGCCCACAAATGAAATGTTTTGATATTTTTTAAGTTTTAGATTAAATATTGATTGAGAATGGCTTATAGGAGAGAAAGGGGAAGTTGATGGAGCCTCTTAGGGATGGATAGCTAAAAAATCCTTGATGTTCTTTAAACTTGACACAGGTCCAGAGATTTGGCTGGGAGTTAGGTAACCTAGTCTGAGGGAAGAGGGACAGGGGATCTGAATTGCCATTTTTTGTGTTAACACCCTGTGTGCAGAGAATCAGAATCAGTGGCTGCAGAACTTCTGCAAAATCACAGGGATGTAAATTGGGTTAGGAGAGAGATTCAGAGATGAGATAAGGAGGAGAAAGATCCAAGGATGTTGGTGTTTCCTGGGAGAGAAACAGGAAAGACAGGTAGGAGGGGCAGCCCAGGCTGGAGTGGAATCCCTCTGTCAGCAGCACCTGAGGTGTGACTGCCCAGAAGATTTCTGATGACAGGTGGCCAGGGCTATGTGGTTTGGCTCTGTGTCACAGAGGACTCTTCCCTCATCTCTTTTCCCTTCCAGAGGCCCTGTTTCTGCCTTCTTTGGGAGCAGGAGCCCACCTTTCCTAGATTTTCAGCAGCCACCTTCCTGCACCCAGAACATTGGTTGCTCACTTTTGGCAGGCCCTTTTGGGACCCTGGTATTTTGTCTACTGGAAGTCCACATCCCTCTGAAATCCTCCCTCTCTCCTTATTTGTCACCTGTCAGATGTGTGGAAACACTTTCACACTTCTTTACACCCTGATGAAATAGGCATTTTGTCTTCTCCCAACTCCCTCCCATCTTCCCTCTCTCCCTCCCTTTTTCTCTCTCCCATTTTACAGATGAGGAAAACTGAGACCTGGGAGGCAAGACCAGGTCAAAACCATGCACATTTTCCTTTCTAGTTTCCCTCCCTTAAGGGTCTCCCCACTCTGACCTTAGCTTTTTAAGCTTTTCCACTTTTTTTCTAGGTTATAAAAACCCACATCTACAGAAAAGTACATGGGAGGAAAGAGAAACTTGGTTACTACCCTGTGTACAACCTGGAACATGGACTTTCAGATCTTATTCTGTGGAAATTCCATTTTACATAGATAGGATCACATACATAGTTTTGTGTCTTCTTTTTGTCACTTAACATCATTATAGCCTAAACATTCTCGAATAACACTAATAGTTCTGCCTAAGTGTTATTTTATCTTTAATAGCTTCATAATATCCCTTTGCCAAACTGGTCTATTATTTAAATGATCAAATACTTTAAAACATGTTCATTGTTTCCAATTTTGTCACTGTGATAAATAACGTTGTGGTAAATCCTTGCTCCACATTTTGGAGTTGTTTTTTTTTTAAGTCAGGTCTTCCTAGGACTAGTTACTGTCCTAAAGGTGATGAATAAGGGTTTCAATTCATGTGGCCATTCTGTGTCCATAGAGATTGTATGAATTTCCAGTCCCAGTATTTGAGAGTGTTGGTCTCACTGCATCTTCATTAGCACTGAGGTTTTTGTATTTCTTTATTTGTTTTGGTTTTGGGCCCTTACTAATTTCATTGGTTTACAAACAGGCTGAGGTTTAAATATGAATTCGAGGAAAGGTAGTGCCAAATATGACTTTATAGGTCATCGATATCCTTTTTTCCATGGATTTTCTGTTTAAGGTCCATGATTATTTAACTCTTGGTGGTGTGTTAGCGATTCCTTCTCATGGTCTCATTTATCCAGTCGCTGAACTTGCAGACTTGAGTGTAGACACCTGGGTCATTGGGTTGGCCACATGGGAAAGATCCCCAGGACACCAGACCTTGCAGGGTGCCTTTGCATACTAATGGTCCCCCTGAGTCACCCTGGAGGGAACAGAGCAGAAAATTATCTTTGGCTTCAGAACAAAGCCCCTGGGCCCATCTCAGTCTCATCCATTCCTCAGTCTTTGTCCTGTCAGACCATAGATTTTCATCCCAGCCAGTGAGAAGAGACTCATTGTCCCTGGGAACCAATAGTAGAGCAGGAATTAGTGCTCTCATACAAGGGACAAACCAGGTCCTTTGAAGACAGAGGGTTGAGCTCTGGCCAATGGGACCAATCCTAGACAAGGGGTGGGGCTTCCAGGATCAGAGCGCTGATTTTCCTTCCAGTGCTAAAGACATTGATTGCTCCAAACTAGTAGAAGAAGGAAAGTTGTCCCCCAGAGATGGATGTATAACCCCCTCCCCTGTAGGAAAATAGGACTCCACAGTCTTGAAACCAGGGGTAGGACCAAATACCAAATGTATCATTTAAAGAGCCCAGTGCAAAATGAAAATTCAGGGATCTTTGCTCAAAAATTATTAAGGATTTCAAGACTGCTGGGGGTATTGTCACACAGCTGTAATCCCAGCTAAGTCTGAGGCCAGAGGATTGCTTGAGATCAGGAGTTCCAAGACCAGCAAGACTCCATCTCAGAAAAAAAGAAGGAAGGAAGGAAGGGAAGAAAGAAGTATGTAAGGGAGGGAGGGAAAAAAGAAAAGAAAAAGGAAGAATTTCAAGATGCCAACAGGAGGGTACTCAACCAAGCATGGACCCTTCTGAGCTCTGTGTCACCGCAGCACTTGCCATTCAGGAAACTGCCCTCATGAGAGCAGAAAGAGGAATCAACCCCCCACCCCCCAATTTCTCTAGGAGGATCATCCCTCTCCCATCACTTCTATCCCTACCTCACACCATCCTACCTCCCCTGATTGCTGAGGGTGGATATGGGGGGAGAGAGTGAGAGAGAAGTCAGCCAACCCAATGCAAAGAAAGAACAAAGAGAAAAAGTGTGACATGAAGTTAGGCATAAAGGGAGATGTGGGAAGACTTTGTTCAGAAATAGAGGTGGATGACAAAAGGCAGAAGGAAAAAAGAGGGGGCGAGAGAGAGTGCTTTCTCCAGGACCAGGGCCAGGGGCATTAACTTTGGGCACAAAATCTCCATAATTGCAATCAATATTTCAAGGCAATACTTCACAAAAATCAAATGTACTACCACAAAAAACAAAACAAAAAAATAACATCGACAAAAAACAACCCATGATGGACAGCGTGTCCAAATTTTAAATCAAGACAGTGTCAGGGGAGTGCAGGGCTAAGCCACACTGGTGCATGAAGCAAAAGGATAATTCAGTAAGATACATTACACTTCATTTAAAATTGTGCGATTTCATTTGTTGTGGACATTTTGCATGAATTTTTACTTTTATTTTGTAAGTATTGCACTAAAATATAATTTATTTCAATTCTGGAGTTTTTTTGGTATCTGCTTAAAGTTTTGAGGGGTCTGAGGCCAGGCCCTCCCTTGCTTCCCCTGGTCTTACTCCCACTCAACTTACTGCCCATCCCCAGGGCCACACCAGCCCCAGGATAAACTCCTGCTACTGCCTCAGGCAGGGGACAAACTAAAGAAAGCCGAGGTGGCCAGGCCCAGGGGATGGCAAGGATCCCTGGTCACTGGGTTAGGCTCTGAGACCAGAGCAAGAAGACAGGACAGTCAGGGCTGGGAGGGGGGTGTCTCACATTGCAGGCGTTGGTCTTGGAGTTAGGGATGCCAGCACACAGCATGGAACTGCCCAGCAGGTCCTTGTAAACCTTCTTGCACTCATCAGAGGAGATGAGCTTGACATCTGTGCACATGAGCTTGGAGGGAAAAGTCACTGCAGGGAGGAGAGGGGACAGCTGTCAGCCATAGGCCGGGGATTCCTGGGTGCTGGCACCCAGGATGGTGCCTGTGCACCTGAGAGGCTGGGGGCCTGGTCTGCTGGGTCACTGGAACAGCTTACCCTCAGGGCTTGTGGTAGTGCCCCAGCCAGAGACAGTGCACATAGTCCCAGGGGGCTCACAGTGGGAGGGCAGGGTGACTTTTTTCACATTTGATGACAGTCTGGCCCGGCTATTTAGCTTCACGAGCATGAGGTCATTAACGTTAGTCTGTGTGGAGTAGCCAGGGTGACGGAATGACCTTGAAGCCTTGATCTTCTGGGACTTCCTGTCACCCAGCTTATCACTCCCCAGATGCACAGTGTACTGACTGGAAGAAAGAACAATATTCAGAGATAGATGCTGCAACTGAAAGAAGAGACAGAGACCCAGAGAAAGGGAAGGACAAAGACCCAGAAACAAAGGGGAACAGAGACCCAGAGAAAGAGAGAAACAGAAACCCAGAGAGGAGACAGAGACTCAGAGAGATAGAAGGAGACAGAGCACCCAACAGAGAGGTGGAGGTGCTGGCTGCATCCCCTCCCAGCACAGCCCTGGGGGCACTTACTCCAGCTTGCAGTGGGCTGCTGTGAGTACCCAGCGATCGCTGACCAGCACGCCCCCGCAGTGCAGCTGGTTGCCCTTGAGCAGAGCGGCCTGCCATGGGTGGGAGCTTCTTGGACATGGAACACCATCAATAATCTTCTCCCCACTCTTGTCACCCTGGGCTGCATGAAGACATGAAGGAACATAATGGGGGTGGGGGGCTGTGCTGGAGGAAAGCTAAGGCCACAGCCCAGGGATTCCAGAGTCAGAGATGGAGAGAGACAGAGACTCATGAAGAAATGCAGAGAAAGTGAGAGGTGGGGATGGAAAGAGACAAAGGGAGCCCAAGAGGATCATCTCACCCTGGGCAACCACAGAAGCCTAGAGAAAGACAGAGCCTGGAGGGGACAGAGACCCTGGGAAGAGGGCCACAGCCAGCCAGAAGAGGGGCTATGGCACAACAGTCTGGTCTTCTGGGGGAGGAGGCTTTTTGAAGAGAGAGGCCTTTACTTAGGGACTCCTAGGAGAGGGTCAGTGAGGAAACGGGGAGGCCCTCACCTTCTTGCCCAGCAGTTCCCAGAGCTAAGGACAGCAGGAGCATCTGCAGGGGCAGGAGTAGGGATCCCACCATGGTGCCTTACTAAGCCCCTCAGAGCTGCCACACAAGGGAGCTTCCTTCTGCTGGAGCTGGAAAGAGAGAGTCTGGAGTCAAGAATCAAAGCCCCCCGGCCACTCCTTCCTCAGACCCAGGGGCCCAGTTCCTCAGCTCCCTCTCCCCTCCCCAGGGAATCAGAAATCCAGGTTCCATCCCTCTCCTCCCCAGGCAACCCAAACTTCTTAATCCCCACTTCATTTTCCCCTAAAAAGCTGAAGTGGCCTTTCCCATCCTCTCAAAAGAAGGAATCAGCTGCCGGCCAGCATCATCCCACCCCAGCCCCGCTCCCAGCACACTTGGGAAAGGGCCCTGCTCACCTTGGCAGGGTCTGATCTGATCTGGGCTTGCACTCGGGCACTCGGGCACTCGGACTCTCAGGCTGGGTTGGGTCCGGCACTGCATCTGCAGCCCTTGCGGGGCGGTCCTCTTATACCACCCCCGCCCCCACGCCCGCCCCCAGTGCCCTGGGGTGCAGGTGGAGCCAACTATGGGACACCCTCTTCCTGCGTTTGCGGTAATGGTTATCTGGAACCCCTGAGGCAGCAGGAGCATTTGGCACCAGCGTACTCTCTCTCTCCGCCCTGGCTCCGAAGGTCGGGCGGCACCGGCCACTTCACCCCCGCACATTCTGGCCTCACGGTCCCTCCAGTCTGCTCACCAGGGAGAATCCGGGCCGGCTGACTTGCAGGGGCAGGATCTGGACTCGAAGCGGGCAGTGCTCAGGGCACAGAGCCTGGGTCCTCTTCTGGAGCCATATTCTTTTCCTCATCCACTGGGGTGGGGGCCTAGACGCCTCCCTACACCCTAATTCTCACCAGCCTGTGGAAACCTGTCTCAGCTGTGCCTTTGAGCCTGAATTCACTCTCAGCCCTAGTATGGAGGGGTAGATTAAAAAGACACCGCCTTCCCTAACACCACACCACTGAATGCTTATAGTTATCGATTTAGTCATATTTGCTTTGTATTTTATATTAAGAACATATGGGTATGTTCTCATTCAATTTAAATCATATATGTTTCTCAAGTTATATATTAGTAACAAAAATGTCTGTACTAAACATTATCTAATACAAATTGTGTTTTTACTCTATAAAATATCTCGGAAAAACTCCCCTTCCACTCCTAAATGGAGAGACATAGTCAAAGGGTTCAACATATCAAATATGTAGGATGAATAACTGGAAAGATCTAATGTATGGCAGGACTGTGGTTAATAATGATGTATTGTTTTCAGAATTTCTGCTGAGTAGATTATAGTTATTCTTCTCATAGGGGAGGAAAGTAGGTAACTCTGTGAGATGATGAATGTGTTAATTTATGACACTAGAGGAACCATTTTACTATGTATATGCATCATATAACATCACACCGAATACCTGAATTATACACAATAAAATTTTTTATTTTTTTATTTTTTGCAGTTTTTGGCTGAGGCTGGGTTTGAACTTGACACCTCTGGCATATGGAGCTGGCGCCCTACTCCTTTGAGCCACAGGCGATGCCCATAAAATGTATTTTTAAAAAGAAAAAGAAGGCTCGGTGCCTGTGGCTCAAGTGGTTAAGGCGCCAACCACATACACCTAAGGTGGCGGGTTCGAATCCAGCCCGGGCCTGCCAAACAACAATGATGTCTGCAACCAAAAATAGCCAGGTGTTGTGGCGGGCACCTGTGGTCCCAGCTACATGGGAAGCTGAGGCAGGAGACTCGCTTGAGCCCTAGAGTTGGAGGTTGCTGTGTGCTGTGATGCCATGGCACTCTACCCAGGGGGATAGCTGGAGGCTTCTGTCTCAAAAAAAAAAAATTATAATAATCCTGGGATGAGCTTATTTCCACATTCATCTGTACTCATTGTGTTCATTCAAGAAGTATCCCTGAGCATGAGCTCTGTGCCAGGAACTATTCTGGCTCTTGGGAACACAAGAGTAGCAAAACAAATCCCTGCCTTCCTAGTCTTGTTTGAAGGGATGGAGACTGTCAGTACAAAAATAGATACAGAAAATACAGAGTTTGTTAGGTGATGGTAAGTACTATGCTGGAAAAAAACAAAAGCAAGGAAGAGGGTCAGGGAGTTACTGGCTCCCACTGCCTTTAATGATCCCTGGGTTTATAATGTTAGGAGCAATGGTTGGAGAGATCCCACGTGAAGGTGACATTAGAGCAAAATCTTAAAGGAGATGATGAGAGGATCTGTGCGGCTACTTGAAGATAATGTGTTCTAGGCAGAGTAAGTGGGCAGGTGTGTTAGGCAAGGAGCTTGAAGTGCCTCAGCAGGAAAGCCATTGTGACCAGAACTGAATGACCAAAAGAGGGGCAGCGATGAGGCCAGAAATATCACAGGACTCAGATGACATGGGACCTTGAAGGTCTTTGGCCTTCTCTTTGAGTATGATGGGAACTATAGTCTGAGTTACTTCAAGACAAATTCCTAAAATTGGAACTGACCTCAACCTCTACATCAGACTCCAAAATAGGATTCATCCCTCAATCCTGAGCCCAAACCTTATCTCAATCTGGCCCCTGAGTTCCGCCCGTGACCCACAGTAATAGACAATATCGTCACCTTCCCAAGCATTCACTCCTTCTGCCTTTCTAGCAGAGGTTCCATTTTATTTGGATGATGCTTTATCCTTCACATGACTATAAGCCACATTGTACTTACTTGATTAGTTCAGAAATGACCCTGTGAGGTGGTTCTGGCTAATGAAGAGTGAGGGGAAGACCACTGAGGCACTTCTTTTTTGTTTTTTTTTTTTGAGACAGAGCCTCAAGCTATCCCCCTGGGTAGAGTGCCATGGCATCACAGCTCATAGCAACCTCCAACTCTGGGCTCAGGCGAGTCTCCTGCCTCCTCCTCCCAAGTAGCTGGGACCACAGGCGCTCGCCACAACACCTGGCCATTTTTTGGTTGCAGCCATCATTGTTGTTTGGCGGGCCCGGGCTGGGGATTCGAACCC
>CAUYQV010067154.1:0-10914 GCA_963574575.1 Galagoides demidoff
AACTTTATAAAAAATCAACTAGCTTCAGCCAAGAATTACATAGACATTTTGTCATCTCTTATAATTTTTTGCGTTCTTCTTATCAAGTTTCTATGTTTATTTATTTATTTATTTCTATTTTTATTCTTTCATTTTGAAAAAAATTTTAAGTACATTCTAAAGTGGAACAAAATATTTTTTCTAAACACACATTTTTATGCCTTCACAACTTTCTGACCAAAACTTATCTCTATGTATTAATATATTCTATATACAAACTTTTTAAATCCTACTATGTATAGCTAATTGTTTTAAATACATATATTAACTACAGTTTTGACTCTTAGTAGCCCTAATTTCCAGTGGAAACATAAGAAGTAACTAGTTTTGAACTATTTTATATTAGTAAATATAAATAAAAATATTCATAAATTTTTAGACTTATGTTCCCTCAATGTTTTTATTTATTAACAAATATAAATATATTAATTTTTACAATATAAAATAAAGTGTCAAAGTATAGAAGCTTAAACTTGTATTTAATAGCGTAGTATTTTAACTTGGAAATTACTTAGATGTTGTATTATTATTATTTAACTTGAAATAACATGGCTTTAAAATTTTATGGTGTATATCTATTTAAATAACTTTATTTTTAATTTATTTTATTTATTAGCCAAGGATTGAGAGTATGCATAAAGAACAAGTTATGACATGATGGCTGGTACAA
Organism: Galagoides demidoff; assembly: GCA_963574575.1. NCBI lineage: Eukaryota > Metazoa > Chordata > Mammalia > Primates > Galagidae > Galagoides > Galagoides demidoff. The sequence goes on from CAUYQV010067154.1 coordinate 710, forward strand.
ACGTTAAACAAAGGGAAGATTTGTTAAGCAACTTTCTGTGACTAAGTCTTTTCTCCCCTTTGGGGACACAGAGGCAGATAGCATTACAAACACAGTTTTTTAATGGATGAAAATTTCTTTTATAAAAGCGTTTCAAAATACACAGCTAAGTGCCAAAAAAATGGATTTGCAGACTTAGTTTACTGAGCAATGTTTTAAATTTAATCACTGTTTCTTAGCCAAAATTACTAAATTCAGGTTGTAGCACATCAAGTAATATGAAAAGGAAATCATTTTCTGTGCCTAAAATTAGCATGGATAATGTAAAATATAGTAAATCTACTTGTCCTGAGTGCCTAAACTTCATACCACTTTATTCAGAATAGCTTTCTTTTTAACTTTCGATTGCATGGTACCTAAGCCAAAAGGTTTAAGGCAGTGCCTGTGACTCAAAGGAGAAGGGTGCCAGCCCCATAAACCAGAGGTGGTGGGTTCAAACCTGGCCCCAGCCAAAAACTGCAAAGAAAAAAAAATAGCTGATTTAATTTTTGTTTTCAATTAATTGTTTAAGCTCTTTATCTGACTTTTATAAAGAGTCTTTAAAAAGAGGCAATAAAAAAAGTGAAATTATTTTAGAAGCTTCCGCACATCAATAGGCATCCCCCTAACTTGGGAACCCTCATTTTCAAATGCACTTCTTAAATAATAGTGTTGTTCATTTGGAATATTTCACTATAATTTTAAATTAACTTAGTAATATTTTGTCATCTTTTCTTTCAGTACTATTTGAAGGATATTCTGCTGCTTCTGAGGTCAAGTACATAGGTGTATAAGTGTGTGTGAGAGAGAGAGAATGTGTGTACCCATGTGTGTAGCTAGAAGGTAGAGTACTCAGTTATTTTTAAATTAAGAATTTTATTATTATATTGGATTTGGTTCTTAGATTCCCTTGATAAAATAAGCAAATTATTTTTTTTCCTACTTTGGAATACAGGAACAAGAAACAAAGAACACAAAAATTTCTGTGAATTTTTGAAAGCCAAAGTTAGCTTCTCCTGAAGTATTGGAGTATTTCTGCCAGTTTCTGTCTAAACCAGTCAGAGATCTGAGGCCTCTAAGTGGATCCAAACCAATTAATTATCAGATCTAATTCCATTCTGGACTCAGTCCAGTTTCTGCTGGGACTTCTGAACCCAGCTCAGATCAAAAATTTGCTCCAACACACACAGATACTTCAAAATAAAAACCCATGGAACTTCAGAGTGTGACAGAGAATTTATCTGTGATTCTCAGTGCAAGAGAGCAATAAAAACACGAGCCCAGTTAGTGTGCCTCACTTGTTTGGTTACCAAATGCCCCTAGAAGTCACTGGAAGCTTTAATTCAGATCCCACTTCTGACACCATCTGTTGAAAGGAAAACTTTAACCATATTTTAAAGCATTTAATTGAGCAAGGGACAATTCACAAAGAGGGTAGCCCTCTGAACCGGAATTGGTTCAGAGCAACTCTGGCACTTCCACATGCTTGGAACACGATTTAGGGAATGAAGAGGGAAAATGATGTATGGAAAATGGAAGTGAGATAGAAAAACAGCTAGATTGGGATAGGATATGCTACAATGTGTTTACACATCCAGTCAGATTACAGTTTAAAAATGTACTGAGATACCTTCATGATGAATTTAAAATATGCAAGGATGCAGGTTTATGCTAAACTTAATTTAAAACGGATCATTCCCACATAGTAATGAAAGATAATATATTTAAGCCAAGATGGCACATATCAAATTTATATATTGTTACTGAATTTTAAAATAAGGAAAGAGGCTTCACTCACCTTTGTTGATTTAATTTGATCCAATTGTTAATTAAGGTTGCCATTTCCTTTGTTCAAAATTTTCCAGTTTCTTAAGTTATTTACTAAATTCTTTCATACAACCAGTACTTGCTTTGTGAATTATGTAGTCTAGTAAGGGAAAAAAAAAATCACATATAGAAATTAGAGATCAGTACAAGAAAAGCATAAAAATCAACTTGAATTCTAATAAGTAAAAGAATATCTGATGCATTTATGAAGAGCTTTGGTCACTTAGACAGGAGGGGGATGATAAATGGTGATTTATTTCCCTTCAAAAAAAATACTATAGGGAATAAAAATTTGTTTGAAACTTAAGCATTGTAATATCTAATACAATTCTATGTATCATAATAATGTAGATAATGAAATCTAGGCTGTAAGATTAAGAAAATCAATTATATACAACACAAAAAGATCATAGACTCTATTTATTTCTACCCAAAAGTGCAAATTATATTACTGGAGACTTCACTTTAAAAATATTTGACAGAAATTTCCATTAAATCCTTCTCTTAAATAAAAAAGAAAATTGATCTCTACAGAGTATTAAAGTGTAATCATACCAAAATTAGGTTAGGTAGCTAAATCCACTATTTACAATTGTAAAACTAGGATTTGGGGTAGTGGCACAAACAGAAATCAGTGTGCCATCTTAACTTGGGCTTCTAATTCCCTTTGTCGATAGGATTAGTAATAGAAGGCCTGAGAAGGGAAGGATGATAGCGTACTTATTATGTATGTGCCATGTTTGGTATTGAGCTGAAGAAGTAAGTGAATCTGGCAATCATTTGAAAATGAAATTCAGAAAGAGAGAAAGGAAGAAAAATTTTGTTTTACTTTCTAAGGAATGTGAAATATGGGGCTTAATTGATCTCCAAACTTCCTTTTAGCTTAAGAATTACATTATTTTATAATCTTGTAAATTTGTGTGCGTGTGTAAATATGATCACTATTTTTGAAGGGATGAGGTTGATAAACTCACATCAATTTGAAAGATTTTAAGGTTCTATAATATTTTTGAATTTCTAAATATTCCATAGTCCTCATGATAAATTTTGGAGACCAGTGGAGACAAAGTCATTTTGAAAAATGTAAATTTTATCATGATGAAAATGAAGAGAAATACAATAATATTTAGTAGCCTGGTATATTAGAATATGCAGGTGTCGAAGGTTTAAATATCTGTGGTCAAATTTTGGTTTTTATTTATAGCCATGTGTGCTTTAAGCAGGTTTTTTTAATTTCCCTGAGGATAATTTTCCTCATAGGAAAGTTAACGATACCAAGTTCATACCACAATTTGAGGGTTAAATGAGACACTTCATATCATGCTCTTTGTTTAATACTTAACTTATTGTAGGTGTCAAAGGATGAGACCACCCCTTAATATCTAAATTTTTTTTTAAAAAGAGAGTGCACTGCTTCCTATTGTTAAGAGAGGTTAGGTCCAATCTTTCTGAGTGGTGTAGAGTGCTGACATTATATAGTGTTTTAGGGAAGGGTGGAGTTCTAGGTTGGTGAATTTTCAAGGGCTCAGGGGATGATGTAATCTGTAGAAGAGTTTTTGTTCTGGAGACTGTGGTTGACTGGTAGCACATTTATTCAAGTGAGTGACGGATAATGGGCTGATTTTCAGAAGTGACGGGCTGCTGCAGGCTGCTTCATTGAGACTACTTGCCTTTATTCAGTGAATAGGTTTAAAACTTATTCTAGTGGCTGCTCATTTTCAGAGCCATAGAACAATCAAACTTTCTGTAAATTTCTGAGAATATTGTTAATTTTATGAGGGTCTGTCAAATTAGAGAATAATTTTATTGCTAAGAGTAATCTCCATACATTTCTTTTTTCACCTAACTTTAGTGTAAGGTGACCAGATTTTAAAATTGGTAAAGTGGGACACCATTGACCGGGGTGTGGTAGGGTGGGGTTCTTAATTAAAAATTTGGTCTATATGGAGCAACAAGAATTTTCATAGAATGCAAAAATGGTATTGTAATATATTTTTTTAAATTTCAACATAAGTACAATTTACAAATATAATACATTAAAAAATTATGTACAGTATTATTTTATTCTTTGGCATATTTCTCATTTGAGTGAATTTTTTTTTAGTAGATTGCTGTCATTGTTTAAAAAGTCATAAAATTTTTCACAAGAATTTGTTACATTATATTTCACACATAAAATGGCTTTCAAAGTCTCAACACTTAATTGTGATTTTTCTGATGTCCACACTTTATTCACTGTAGAAAAAAACGTGGTCAGACACAGCATTAGTTTCTGGTAAGGACAGCATTTATCCCACAATTTTTAGTGCATTATTGTATGGAACATGGTTTGTTTTAAAATGATGAAGTATATCTAACCGTTTGTTCTCTATTGTGATTTTTGCTGATGCCCAAGATTTAACCTTTTCCTTATCAATATTTTTTTTTTAATAATAATACCTCATAAGTTGTGTCACTTTCAAGACTGGCGCTAGACTTTTTGCTGCCACTGTAAAATATAAATAATATGAGTACTGTCTGCTAAATTCATGAAATAAATAAATAAATTACTTAGCTAAATTATCTGAATAGCTGATTTGTTGACATCACTTGTTTAACTAGCACTAGCATGCAATACGATGTGTATCGTCTGAGAGACAGTTACAAAATGTTTTAGTCATTGCCAATGCCAAAAAATGCCATTGTTCATTAAGTCCAAACAATGGTGGTCAAATTCTAACAACTGATCAACAATGCAGACTTTGATAAACAGTTCTCGATAATCAGCTCTCAACAGTGATTTGTTATTATTAAAGTTTAACATTATAAAATTAACAAAAATAATATAAAACTCATATCCTGGCAAAATAGCCACATGACAGCCGAAAAGTGTATATTCCCTTCCTGTTCTCCCGCTGTTCCCTAGCTTGTCTGTGCATTCTTTGCAAAAATCAGAATTTTTTTAAAACCCCATAGGATGTGGGACAAATTGTTAAAAATTGTGACTGTCCCACCAAAAGCAGGATGTCTGGTCACTTTACTTTAGTGAGATCTAACTGACAAATAAAAATTACATATTTTAAGATGTACAATGGAATTATTTAATGTAGTTAAATCATCATGAAATTATTACCAGAAATAATGTAATTATTAACCCAACTATCATTTCCCATTGTTATATTGTTACTGTTTGTGTATGTGTGTGGTGAGAACATTTAAGACCTTTTCTCAGCAAATTTCCTTATTAACAATAAGGAAACACCTTATTCTCAAGTATTTCTCAGCAAATAGAAATAATTTTCTCAGCAAATACCTTATTAATAATAGTCAGCATGCTGGATGCTAAATACCCAGAATTTCATCGGCTTATAACCAAAATTTGTTGTCTTTGACCAATATCTTTCTGTTTAACAGATCTTCCACCTCCAGTCAACCACCCTTCTACTATAAATTAGACTTTCTTTAGATTTCACAAAGCAATGTGATCATACAGTGTGTGTGTTTCTATCACAGGCCCATTTTGCTTAGCATAATGTCATCCACATTCCTCTGTGGGGTTGCAAAGGGCATTTTCCTTCTTTATTATAGGTGAATAATAAGCACACACATATTTACATACACACATACATAGTATAACTTCTTCCTTTCTGATTTAGGTGCATCTTTTTTTCTTTCTCTTCATTAATCATTCTGGCCATGACATCCAATACTGTGTGGAATAGAAGTTGACAGAACAGATGAGTTAGTATTGTGTATGTGTACCTGATGTAGATGTAGATATAGATATACATATGCATATGTGCATACAATGATATATACATAATTGTGATACATACGGTATGTGTGTATTAAAATTTCTTAATTCATGTATCTGTTAATGAACCCTTGTCTTGCTTCCATATCTTGATTATTGCAAATATTGCTTCATGAACATGGAAGTGCAGATGTCTCTTTGAGAAACTGATTTCATTTCCTTCGGATAGATATCCAGAAACAGGCTTGTTGGATCATATGGTAGTTCCATCTTTTAATTTTTAAGGAAGCCCTATACTGTTTTCTATAATGACTGTACCAATTTTCATCCCTACCGATAGAGTATCAGGATTTCCTTTTCTCCAAACGCTTGCCAACACTTGTTATCTCTTGCCTTTTTGTTACCTGCCATCCTAACAGGAATGAGGAGCTGTCTCATTATGGCTTTGACTTGCATGTCCCTGATGGTGAGTCATGCTGAACACTATCTCCTAAACCTGATAATCATTTCTCTGTCTTCTTTGGCTACAGTTTCTTTGGGAAAAAAATGTCTATTTAGCTTTGTTGCTTCTTTATATAATTTTTTTGCTATTGAGATATATGAATTTCTTATATATTTTGTACATTAACTCCTCATCAGATATGTGATTTTCAGATATTTTTTCTCATTGCATCATTCCACAGCTTGTGTCCTTTTTCTCTCTGGACCATTTCCCATTTCCTTTGCTGTGCTGCAGCTTTCTAGTGCGATGTAGCCCCCCTCATTTATTCTTGCTGCATTACCTGTGGGATTGGTATCCTATCCCTTCCAAAAGTTATTTCTAAAACCAATGTCATAGAGCTTTTTCCTTATGTTTTCCTCTGGGAGGTTTATAGTTTCAGGTATTGCATTAAGACTACTTCAGTGTGTGTTTATTTTTTTTTTGAATATAAAAGACAAGGGTCTGATTCTACTCTATTATGTATAGATATGTAGTTTACACAAAACCATTTACTTAAGAGTCCGTCTTTTGCCAATTGTTTATTCATTCTTGGAAATAAGAAGATAAGAATATGGCAAGTTCCAGATTCTGGATTTTCTGTCTCTTTCTACGATGTGGGAACAGGACACACGTGGGTGTGTCACATGTGTAAACTGCCTTGTGCCATTCCTTCCAACGTTTACCTTCTATAGTCCTAACTTACATGGCTTCTGTTTCTACCAAAAAATTATAATAGTAATAATGATTATTACCACTTTTTGAAGGCTTACTAAATATTAAGTCCTTAATGAACTGATTTTTAAAACATACATATACACACACACACACATATATATATATACACATACACACACACACATATATTTTTTCCGCTCTTCCTCTATGTCTCACAAACCCACACACACACACACAAACAATGAGACGGATATTTTAACATCTAATTTATATATGAGAATACTAAAGTTTAGGAAATACATATAAATTTTTTTTCGTTTTTTGTTTTTGGCCAGGGCTGGGTTTGAATCCACTACCTCTAGCATATGGGGCCAGCACCCTACCCTTTCGAGCCACAGGTGCTGCCCCCAGAAATACATATAAATTGTGTCAGGATCATACAAAGTATAAGTGTCAGAGCTTCCAATATAGTACTCTGCATCCAAAGCCCACAAGCATCTTTCCTGATAACTTAAGTCATCATTAATTTCTATGTTTCCTGAGATACAAAAATGCCTCATGAGCATTCTTAAATATGAAGAATTCTTTCTTTCCTTCCCTGTACCTGTATTCTTCCTACTGTAGGCTATGCTTGAATGTACCCTTCTATCATACCACTGGCTACCGAAGCCAGCAGGTTGAGACTCCAACTGATACACTGCATCTCTTCAGACTCAGCTATTCGATCTGTCTCTAAGACCCACTGATATCACTGCACATGACATCATGCATTTCTCTCATGTGTGCTATAGTCTTTCTGTCCTCACTCCCATGGTCTTTGTTCAAACATACAACATTACTTATCTGTCCTAATTCAGCAGTCTCTCAGCCTGCCTTCCAAACCCTGACTTCCCTTATTTAAATGATTTTTCCAGCTCATCTAGTTTAATTAACTGCTCTATTCAGAGGCCTTCAGTACCCACTTCCCTTCCTCCAGCCCCAATTACACAACTAAGAAAATGTCTACTATTCTTATCCTTGGCTTAACACATAGAACACGTTGTGTTTTTTCTCTCTGTATTCCTCTAATAATACACAAAGGTAAAGCAGGCAGCCAGCACTAAAATCCATAGTTTCCTACTCTGAGGGTAGAACTTTCAGTTTGAATGATGATAGTAAAAGATTTCACCAATGAAGGAGATGTTACTATGCAAGCAACTGTATTAACATCAGTAATACTGCTGCTGACAACCTTTCCAACCTAAAAATAAATAAGTAAATAAATAAATGAATAGAAAATAATACAATAGAACCTTTGTAGTTGACCCCCAAGGGACTTTCACATCCGGAGATGGCCAGCATAAGGAACCAGGCTTACAGTACCCTACTGATATGTACATGAGCTCCATGTTCAATCTGTGAAAATTAGATCAACTTAAGCAGATGTCCAATGGAGGGAGGTGATCGACTAGGATGTTCTACTGACATATTAGCCATTTTCAGTGAAACAATCATCATAATGACTATTATTTAGCAATTACTTACTATTGCCACTTGTGATGGAAAGAACTTTGCACACTGTATCTCATTTAATTTTGGATGGAAGCATATAAACAGCTATCACTTTTTCCTCTATTTTACAGGTTAAGAAACAGACTTACAGAAATTATACTATGTGTCTAAACACAAATAACTACAAACGAAGCAGGCATGCGTCTGTGTTTTAACCACTGGGCATAGTGTTAACTGACTTTGGGGATTAGAGACTAGAAAGGAAGACATTTAAAATCTGGTAAAAGATAAAGCCAACTGTATATTTTCAAAGTTAGAGATGATCAATAAAACAAAATGAATGCTTGCGGACACACCTTCTTTTCTAGTTTCCTGAATGGTCAAATTTACATTTCTAGTTTTCTGAGTAGTCTACACTTTCCCAAAATATAACTGACAAAAAATCAAATGATATAAACTATTTATACTGAATTTAACATCAACAAAGAATAAGCTTTTGTATTTTTGTGCTTATGAAAATTATTGAGCTTTTTATTGTGTGTGTGTGTAGTCAGAGATCTTCCTGAGCTTTTATCAAACCTATCTATAGTCTGCTTTTTCGATTAAAAAAAAAAATACTTGTAACGAAAAAGAAATGTTAATTTAATTGTAGCATTCATGAATCCAAGTGAGTAATTTGACACATAACATTTTCCTATCTTAAATGTAATTGATAAGTTCTAAGAAGAGATTTTTAAATTAATCTTTGGCATGTAGATTAAATTTCTCATTTTCAGAGGAAATGGTGGTGCATAGCCACGCTTCCTTCTGATACCTAATTATCTTCTCTCTCACCTGAGTGAAATTAATTGTCTTGGACACCTACATTCAAATGAAGTGTGCACTGTCTAAAATAAAGGAAAGTAATAAATTTCTTTTCACCACTTTCTAATTTATGCTTCTTGTCATTGATCACTTTCCCCGGGGCTTGACTGAGTTTAAATTTATCTAATGCTTGGAATATTTTTTATCTAGTAAAAAGTAAGTGCTGGCATGGAGCTTGGTAGCTCTTTGGATGTAAGTTTATTTAAGGCAAAATACTTGCAGAAACTCTGCCTCTGTAGATTATTTGAAGCCAGGAGTAATTTAAAGAGTCATTGGGTGAATTTGATGAAAATTCTTCTGAGAATGTTCTTTACAACATTAAGATTAAAGGTAACATTGAAAACTTCACATCGACCCTTCACATTCAATAAGTGCTTTGCCTAAAAGATTTAGGAAGGTTTCCTCAACAGGAAATTTTAAACTATAGAAAATCTTGCTGAGGGGAAACTATCCTAATATAGAAAGCAATAGACATAGTCAGTGGTTATAGTTTCTTTTTTATTTTATGTCCCTCTTCTATATGTCTTATTATTTTACCATTATTCCTTTTTTTGGTAATTTTCCTTAATTACAGCAGTGTCCCAAGGGTCATGTAATAAATGTCTATATGCTCAGCACACAGAGTTATGAACTATTAATATCTTTTAAGAAAATATTCCTAATCTTACAGGGATACAAATATTTGGGCCAGAGTTGCTTTTGTATAGTTGGAGCCAAAGTTATAAGTGTTCCCCCTACCTAGACGGTGTGCCCTGTCCCCATTAGGTATGAACTTCCTGGCCCCTCCTTCCCTCTCCCACCTGCTTTCTTTCCACCGAGTTTTTATGGTAAATGCACAAATGGGGGTTGATAGATTTATTCCAGTTTAGCAGTGAGAACTTGAGGTGTTTGCTTTTCCACTCTTGTGAAACTTCACTTAGAAGAATGGCCTTCAGTTACATACAGGTTGATACAAAGGTATTGGTTCACCATATGTTTTATGGCTGAATAATACTCCATGGTACACATAGTCCACATTTTATTAAGCCACTCATATATTGACAGGCACTGGGGTTGGTTCCACACTTTTGTGATTGTGAATTAATATATATTAATATCTTGAACTTTTCATTTTTT
>CAUYQV010067156.1:0-20706 GCA_963574575.1 Galagoides demidoff
TGGCTTTGGGATTTTGTGATATGGGCTAATCTTACTGGAGTTAGGTGATATCTCATAGTAGTTTTGATTTGCATTTCTCTGATAATTAAGGATGGTGAGCATTTTTTCATATATCTGTAGGCCGTGTGCCGATCTTCTTCAGGGAAATTTCTCTTCAAGTCCCTTACCCACCCTGAGATGGGATCACTCGTTTTCTTCTTGCTAATGCGTTTCGGTTCTCTATGGATTCTGGTTATTAAACCTTTGTTGGAAGCATAACCTGCAAATATTTTCTCCCACTCTGAGGGCTGTCTGCATGCCCTACTTACTGTCTGCACATTCTTATGCTTTAGATCTCTTAGAAATAACATTAATCTGACTTTAAAAAAAACAAACCTCATCTCAGTGGGTGGTGCCTGTGGCTCAAAGGAGTAGGGGACTGGCCCCATATGCCAGAGGCAGTGGGTTTAAACCCAGCCCCAGCCAAAAAAAAAAACTTCATCTCGGTCTTCTAAATAATGAATTAAATTTGCATTTATTGTGATTACTGATGTATTTGAGCTTATTTTTGTCACCTTACGCTGTGTGCTTCTCATGCCTCATTTCTACCCTTCCTTCTTTCTTGTTCAACTTTCCCCTCCCTGTACTTGTTGGATATACACACCATTTATCTCCTTTTACAGGTTTTCCTTGTACACTTAGAGTCTAAAATTAATCAGTGTCTGAACTGCTTCTTAAATAATACAAAGGCTTTATAATTCTGTATCTTCGATCGTCTTCCTCTGGGCTTATGTTCTGTTGATATTCATAATTTCATTTCTCTCTTTAAAAACCTCACAAATGAAGCATTATTAGTATTTCATACAGTCAGGGTTTGGGGGGTTTTAAAAAAATCTTTACTCATTTCTTTGCTTGCCGTTCTTTATTGTATCCCAGAGCTTACTTTTTGAATTATTTTCTCTTTTCTTGGAGGTTATCCTTTAGAAGGTCATTTTTTTTTTGAGAGTTTGCTAATGGTAAGCTATCATAGTTTATGTTTTGCTAACATGTCTTCATTTTACCCTGGTTCTTGAAGGATAATCTTGCTAGGTATGTAATTATAGGATTATAGTTATTTTCACTCAACAATCTGATCCATGTGGAGTTTGATATCAGTTTAAGTTTTATTCCTTTAAAAAATTATCTCTAGGGTGGCGTCTGTGGCTCAAAGGAGTAGGGCACTGGCTCTATATGCCGGAGGTGGAGGGTTCAAACCCAGTCCCGGCCAAAAACTGCAAAAAAAAAAAAATTGTCTCTATTTTTTTTATTGGGTGTGGTTATTTTAAAGATCTTTTTGTCTTTCATATTCAGCAGTTTCTTCTGATATTTCTATCTTTATTATTTGGTTTGAAATTCTTTGAGATTCCTGAAACTGAAAATTGGTTTATTTCATGAATTCTGAATTTTAGTCATTCTGTCTTCAAATATCACCCCTCCTCCATTCTATTAGCTGATTTATGGAGTATCAGCAAGACCCATGTGAGGCTTTCTCATTTTATCCTCGATGTCTTAATTTCTTTATCCTGTTTTGTAAAATTTTCTCATCATTTGTCCTTCATTGTGGATAAATTCTTTGAATCTTTTCCCCAGTGTAGTAATTATCTTTTCATCTGTGTCTAATTACATTCAAAATCTCATCTTAGAGTCATCTAATTAGATTCAAAATCTTATCTATGTTTATATTTTTGAATTTAATGAATCTGTGTCTATACCCTAGTTATAAAGTTTTAAGGGTTATTATTTCTAAAAATCTTATTTGGCTCTGTTAGAAATTGGTCATTTTTGGTAGTCTCTTGTTCTTGTTCACTTTCTGAATCCATCTTTTTTCCTTTGAATATTTTGTGCAGAGGTATTTTATATTCTGAATCAGATGATTCTAATAAGTCATTATGGAAATGGTGCTCAAACAAATTTCCTTTTTTTTTCCCTCCTCTGACTATTGTCCTTGTGTATTAGTCCTTCATTTGTTTAACTTATTTTGAGTTCATATTTTTAAAAATCTAGTCTGTGAGAAGATTTGGGGGCCTGATTTTGAATGCCTTCACCTAGGAAGTAATGGTATTTGTTTCTGCTGTGCATCGAGAGTATTTTTCAGTGGTACACACTTTGATTTACTTTCTGGATGAGGGGTTTCTCTGAATGTGCCCAGAAGTGAACAGGTGTACGAATATGGATCATAAATTCTTAAGGGGTGGCCATCATCAATGGTAGTATTATTTTATTTTTTCTTACTGGAGTCATAGCAGGGACAGATTTCCTTACATGCTCACTTTATTGGAAGACTACATTTTTCTAGCTCGTTCTTTCATTAATGCCGATGTCTGGATTCCTCTGGCGCTCCAGTGAAGTCTACACACCCTTCCTGGGATTCCTCAGAGTACATAAAACACACAGAATTATAAACTATTGCAATCATATTGAAGGAAGCTTACCTAAATATTAAAAACAATGTGTGATACAGTTATATATATGCTTCTTTATTTATGCATTAAATAAGATCTTGTGAGTTGTCTCATAATTGCAAAAAAGTAACAATGAGCATAAATGTCATTTAAAGAGTCTGTGACTCTTGTAATATAGCTGTGATTTTTTTTTTGTGGCAAAGATGGTTATTGCTCAAGCTATTGTGCTTTGCTTATATTTTATGATTAAAGGAAAGTTTAATTAGAGGTATATGAAAATCAAGATGCAATTCCCATCCCCTCTCCCCCAGTCCAGGTCTAGGGATATCTTCAATTCTCTCACAAATATCTTCCAAATCCACAGACTCCAGGTTAAAACTCCTGGCAAGAACTAATCTCTTGTTACCTTTTTGAAAAATCTCAAAAACTCTAGGCTCTCAATCTTGGCACTTACTTCCCAGTTGGCCCTGGACTTACAGGCCATATTCTGTTTTAAATTCTATGATCACTCTTCCTTCATAAGGATTCTCTCACTTCCTTAGAGATCAATGATGTGTTTCCAAGTATCCTTTTGTTGTTTACACAGTAGCTACTTGAATATCAAGAGGACTCTTTTTATTATATAGGTGTAGAGTAGTCTGCCACATTGCTCAAAGTCTATGTTTCTCTCCTAATTCTAAGATCTTACAGGACAGAGATTTTTCTTGTTATTGTTGTTAAACCCGCGACAATGGACACCAATGTTGGTGTATAATAGACGCAGTAAATACTTGTCGATTGGATAAATGAGTACCCCATAAATGCATAGCCGAGGGACCTAAAGGTTGCCTCTGACTTCTCATGTCCCAGTACCAACTGTGTGAATTATTAAAAGAAGCGTATAGTTTCAAGGTTTTAAGCAGCAATCCCCCTGTGAATACAATGTGACCTCTGTTCATAGTGAATATTCTATCTACAGATCTATATATAGAGATCATGAGTGAAGTACATGCCAAGAAGAGCTATATATAGATTCATCCAGCTCCACAGAACTAGGGAGAGAGCAGAGCTCTCACACAACTTTAGAAAGATGGTATTGTTTCTGCATTTTTAATTACCGTAATAAAATCATTCTTAAAGAGTAACATTTTATGAGATTGTTTCTCAAACACTCAACTTTAAGTACCACACTTCCATCTGAAGACAGATTAGTTTTCATTTTTGTTTAATATCTCAACCTTAAGGGCAAAATCTTCCAGAATCCTCACCAAGGCTGCTTCCCCATCAGCCACTGTGAAATGGAAGATGACTGACTGTAAATCAAACTTTAAGACAACTCTAAGTACAAACATAATAGTCTTTCCAACTGCCATTATTTCAAGCTGCTATTAAGAACAAGAGAAAACACCCAGATGTGTTAGTGACATTTTCCATGATGAAAGATTAAAATTGGAACCTTGCTATGTCTGGTTCCCACTATAATTAGTCTTTCCTTTATAAAACATTATTGTTCTTTCACTCCTCCACCATTTGTTAAAAGCAAATTATACATTACTTTTAGCATTTCATTCACCTTTTATCTACCACACTGTGGTGCTGCATAAGAAAAGGACATTTTGTTCAGAAGGTGCAACATTCTAGAATGCCAAGTGCATAGAAAGAAGAAAAATGGGAGTGCAAATACAGAGATCACAACAGGACTATTTTAGATTCATGATGTTCAAGCATGGCAGACTCAAGTACGTACACGCACATCCACTTTAGAGTGGAGAACAGTGGATGGCTCACGCATCTGTCTGGCTAAAAATCAGAAAAGAACATTTTCTTCTTGTTTAGTGCCAAATATACTGATCCCTTATTTTACAAGTGTTACTCAGGCAATACTCAGGATACAAAAATAAGAAAGGAAGGAGCTGGCAAGAATATTTCCTGGATTTTTAATCTTTTGCCTTTGCCACATTTTCCTCGATTGAGTTTTGTGAGATAAGTAAGTTTTAGTAAATTGTTATCGGCTGAGTGGAAAAGTGAGCAGGGTTTGTAAGGCCTAACCCCCAGTGCCTGTGAATGTGACCTTTTTTTGAAATAGTGTCTTTGCAGATGCCAGCAGTTAATATGTGGAGTTAGTGATTGGTGACCTTGTAGCACCATGGAAATTTGGGCACAGAAACAGACACACCAGTGAGGGTGCCATGTGTGCCAAGAGGTACCGAGAGGCAGAGATTGCAGTGATGCATCTCCAATCAGGAATGCCAAGGATTGCCGGCAACCACCAGAGCTGAGACAGACATGGTACAGACATTCCTTCAGAGTCTCCAACATAGCAGCCAACCTTGTGGACACAAAGATTTCCAACTTCTTATCTTCACAGCTATGGAAAGAAGAAATGCCTGTCATTTTAAGTCAGTTTGTGGGCCTTTGTTACAGCAGCCTAGGAAACTAATCCAGTATTATTCACCAGTCAAGTTTTTTCTGGTTTTAATGATTTTTGATAATTCTTTGTGTTGTTTATTTTGTTTGGTCTAATACCCAGAAGGTCAACAGTTAAGCCTACAGGCCTTTTGGGTAATAGCTATGTTTACTTTCTTTATCTTCTGAAAAATGTTATTAAAAATAAACTTTAAAACATAGGCACCAGAGCCAGGCATACTGGCTCACACTTGTAATCCTAGCATTTTGGGCGGCTGAGGAGGGAGGATCACTCAAGGCCAGGGCTTCCAGGTTGCAGTGAGCTGTGATCATGTCACTGTACTCTAGCCTGGGTGACAGAGTGAAACCCTGTATCAAAAAAAAAAAGTCAGGGAGCATCATTATTCTTGTCTAAATAAATTAAAACCCTCTGTTCTCCTTTCTCCTGCTTCTTTCCAACGCCCTCTTCTTTTAATCAGTGAATTTTCAAACTCCCCACCCATTTGCCATACACTGTATTCCTCATGTTGGTTAGGATAATGTTGTGAACAAACAAGAAATAGAAAAAGAAAAGCTTTCAGGGTCTCATGTTGTTAAATAACAGCAGTGGGTACACACTGCCAGTTTCTGAGCAGAGGTCTTTTGGGTAAAGTGTGCATTGGTTGGTCTGGGGGCTGGGTCATCATTTCTTCCTAGAACCCTTTCCCAGGCTACGCCCTCTCTGGCCGGGCAGTTTCAAAGCACCACATTCTAGTGCAGTGGTCTTTTCTTTTAGTTAACTTTTTCCTCTGTCTCTTGTCTGTCTTCCCCAGTTAGTTCCAGGGCTCTGAGGGTAGGATCCTGTTGCTTCCCATTTTTGCACCTTCTGTTTTCAGCATCCTGCCTAGTCAAAAGCTGGTTCTTAGCCTTGGAATGACAGAGTCTCTGCACCACGGAGGCCCGGTAGTACAATGACACCTTTTCTTAAAGAAACATTGACAAATGGCAGTGGCTTTCTATTTGAGCCCATATTTGTTCAAACTGCTTTTATTAGGAGATGTCAGCATTCTGTTCTGACACACCCAACCATAAAAGCAAAATGAACAAAGTTGTCTGCCCAAAGGGAGGGTTTTCCAGAAATAAGCCCCTCAAGCCTGGGAGCAAAGTGCAAGAGAGAGAGGTCAAAGTATTCACAGGTCTGTGGAAGATCCAGGAGACAGTCTCACGGTTCTAGTTATTTATATTGTCCTACCCAAGTCTCTCCCTAGCAGCGACTTTCATGAGCTGTGGACGCCCTGGCTTTAAATTAGTGATGGCACTGCATTGACTTTTGGAAGCAAATCTAAGCGACTCCATATTTTAACCAATCTGTCAGGCATTGCCAGCAGCTGCAAATTAATCCAACCCTCCTCACCCTACCATACTAGTTGGCCAGGATTTACTGACTGTGGCCATTCTGTGTTAATACTCTTCTTGCAGTGGTTCTGTCCTGGGGATGACTATTTATTTGCAGGAGGTGGCCTTCTCTCAGGGGCCTACCTGTCCTCATGTCAGCACAGCCATGTCCACTAGCTGCTGTGGCCACTGTGGGCATCTTGCCAGCCCAGCACTGCTGGCTGAGAGTGGCTTTCATTGCTTCCTCTAATCCCCCTTCCCCTTCCCTGCCCTGTGCATTTTCATGATAAATCACCCAAGAATGATTTACAATGCGTTTTGACAGGTTGAGACTGTGTGGTTCAGCTTGATCTTCTTAAGAGCCCTACAGCCAAATCTCCCAAGGCACGGAAGGCAAGGAAAGCTTGCAAACTGTGGGCAGCTTGTTTCCCTAGCTGAGAGAGAGAGACTTAACCAACACTACTGCCTTCTGCTCTTGACCTAAGGGAGGATGGAATGGTAACTGTATGTTTTCATTTGCAGAGTCCCTGCATAAGTTCAATGAAAGCATTCCTATGGAATGCTTTAAATAACATACTCTAAATAACAGGACTCTAAATAACATACTAGCCCTCTTCTTTGTTTCATTCTACAAATTTAAGTGCTAAATGTAACAGGCACTATGGTAAATAATAAGATGAAAGTCCATCTCCTCTATAACTCATAGTGTGGTGGGGAAGAAAGGCATAAAAATAGAAAATAGTACACCAATATTTAGAGTACAGTGGTCTGAGAAAGCACCAAGTATTATAGCAAGAAGGGCCCCAGATTCTATCTAGAAAGGGTAGTGATGAGGAGGACGAGGTTTTTGCTGGATGTGATGGCTTGGTTGTTTTTAAAGGACGTGTAAGAGGAAGCACAGTAGATTTGGGGTAGTGGGATGTCTAAGGCAGAGACGGTGGCCATGGGGAAGGGCCTCCTTGTCTATCATGTTGCTTTCAATATCGAGATTTGCTCCATTTGTTGGGCTTATCACCAGAACTGTGTTACCTGACTATCCTAACCAGGCCTGTCCTGACTCTGTGAGGATTTCATTGTGTGGACCAGGTCTCAGCATCCGGCTTGAAAGATCTGGACCATCTCCACCTCACCCCCTCATCTTTGGGTTCATTACTCTCCCCTTGGCACTGCCAGCTTGTGATAATTTTCACTGGCTCCACAACCAGTTAAAGAATAAAGCACATTTCCTTGGAAACAAGATGGCAGTGCCCTCTGTCCAGGTTGACAGGACGTTTGAGGCTGGGTTTACATTTCTCCATCTTTTTATTTCCAAATGCCTTACAGACAGGAAAGGCTTAGTATATATTTCAGAGCATGAACAACTGACAGGCCATCTTATTCATTGCCTATTATTATTTTGTCTCTTCAAAGAGCAGAGAATGACGGTTCTAATGACAGTTTTATAAAAATTCAACTTAGCCTGCTCAGTGAGAAGGAGCATGGAGGATTTTAGGGAGCCTGAAGCCAGATGCCACTGATAGGCAGGATATGGAAGCTGTACACGGAAAGGCAGCCGCCTGATGACCACAGGTGCCTTGAGCACGGGGGCTGCAGTCTGGACAATCAAAGTGGAAATGATGATGGAGTCAGACCAGTGTTTATTTTGTCCTCAGTGGATCGTATTTAGGGCTCTGCTGACACTTTTATTCTGCATATGACAGAGGTGGGAATGCTTTTTCCAGGCAATTAACTTAAAAAAGAGTGTGGTTCCTTGGCTTTAGCAAAATGCCAGAAAAGATTATGAGGTCTCTAAAGATTGGGAAGAAACAGTATGTAAATGACATTTTATTCATTAGAATGGATACCCGAGTATTATGTGCCTCTAAGAATGTTTTGTCCTTTGTACACTAGGATGGGGCTTTTGGGATACCATTAGTCATAATAACAGCAATAAAACCATGTTAACATTTGTACGGTGTTTTGCAGTTGAAACAGTGCCTTTATGTATATAATCCAAATTATAGGAGAGACTTCTTGTCAGGGGAAGATGGCAGGAGGAGGTTTTAAATGGAAGCTTGTTCCTGTCTTTTGGGAAATTTAACAATCAAGTCAAATGTTCGTTTTCAGAGTCTGATTCAGGCTTAGGGCTTAGTGTATGATTAGTTTAAACACTTCACACAGTAGGGTCTCTGGATTAGGAGAGAGAGCATTCTTGGCTGTCCTCCCACCCCGTGGCCACTTGCCAGCCCAGGTGCATAACTCTCAGGTCCTCCCTGGGAGAGCCCTGGACTCTTCTCAGTCAAGCCCAGCTGGAGGGGGCAGCAGTCCTGCCCTGTTGCTCAGTATCCAGAGACTACACGCTGAAGCAGAGCTCCTTACATGACCGGTAGGGTGGGGGCCTTGTGCTTGTACCTTCTACCATAGTTGAGATGCCTCTGCTACTAGGACTGGCCTGTGTCACTGGCTCCTCCGCTGGGGCTCTGTTCTGCCTCTCTTTGTAGACTTTTTCACTGTGGTCCTCACTATTTTTGATGTCAGAAACTCTACTTTAGTCTCTCTGTTGTACCTTCTGCCATCCGCAGCCAGCATGGCTGCCACTTTGCGCCCCTTTGTCCACCTGTGGTGTGCACATAGTGTGCGGGTAGCCAGCATCTGACTCTTGGGTGCAACTGTGTTCGTTGGGTCCTTCCCCTCTTTAAGTCCTTCGGGCCAGGCAGACTGGACCACATGACACGGCTGCTGGGCTTGGCCCTTGCTGTCATCGCTGACCATCTTGGCAGAAGAGGAAAGCAACACTCCACCTTTCCCTCAGCCAATGCATGCTTGGTAGAGAAAACTTAGTTGAATCCAAGAAAATACAGGGTGTATTTATTTATATACTTTTTCAGTAGAAGAATATATGGTTATACTCACATTTCCTGATGTTACCACCAGGAAGGAATAACGATAGCTGCCTTCATTTATTCTAATTCTACCATCCTACATGGATATTGTCCCTGGATTACAGATGGAGAAACCAAGGCTCAGAGAGGCATAGTAATGTGCCCAAGGTCATATCAAGGGTAAAGGCCAGAACTGGATTCTGTATTCAGATCTGTCTGGTCCCAAAGCCCCAGGCTCTTTCCACTTCACGATGCTCCCTCCTCCATTTCCCCTCTGTAGTCACCTCCTGCAGCATCTCAGGGGAGGTGCCCAGGACATCAGCAGGTTGTCTAAAGCTATGCCATCTTTTTTTTTTTTTAAATCCTTAGTGATTTTGAGTCACAGAACTAAATATTCAGTATCTTATTCAAGTCTTACAAAACCTCTGAAGTCGAGAAGGCAGCAATTATTAAAGTGATAACTTTAAATTGAGGACACTGGAGCTAGAAAGGATTTAATGTTTTCCCCAAAGTTCCTAAGCTAAGAGGCCCCAGAGAACAGGCTTACTCTGGGTTTCCTCATTCAAATGTCCATGCAGTTTGATGTAATTGTATTTTTTTTTAATTGTTTGGGATTCATTGAAGGTACAGAGAACCAGGTTACACTGATTTCATTTGTCAGATACAGTCCCTCTTATAATTGTGCCCCTCCCCCAAAAGGTGTAATCCTACTTTACATTTTATTTTAAAAATAACATTTCTTATGGAAGGTACAAAAACTAAAACTCAAAGCCCCACTGAGAATAAAATAAAAATCACACACAATTCTGATTTCCAAGGATGTTGTCCCATCTGCCCCTTTGTAGGCAGGACAGACCTTTCTGCTATGAGACGTGATTGCGCCCAGCTGTGAGATGACTGAGTTGGGCGAAGCACTGGGGAGGGTGACTATGGATTCCCACCTTTCCTGTTGTGACTGTCACTAGCGTCCTCGTAGGTCTGAGTCTGCATCCTGACTTCTCCACCAGCCTCTTGCTTGTCTCTGGAGAGCTCTGGGTTCTACTCAGGGCTGTCCAGCCTCAGCGGCTTTGATCCTGGCTCACCATGGTGGTTGGCAGAGACCTCTCTGGTTTATCTTCACTCAAGGATATCAGGAGTTGTTGAATAGAAGAGATCAAAGAAATACAATGGTTAGCTTCTTTAAAACTATTTCACTGTCCCTCAAACTTTAAAAAGTTATTGATCAAGAATGGATTCAAAAAAGTTGTCTCACTAAGGAAAGGAACATCTTTTTGTTTTGTTTTTTGAGTCAGAGTCCCTCACTCTGTCATCCTGGGTAGAGTGCTCTGGCATCATAGCTCACAGCAACCTCAAACTCTTGGGCTCATGCTATCCTCTTGCCTCAGCCTCCTGAGTAGCTGGGTCAATAGGTGCCCACCACAATGCCTGGCTAGTTTTTCTATTTTTAGAAGAGACAGGGTTCTTGCTCTTGTTCAGGCTGGTCTCAAACTCCTAAGCTCAGTCAATCTATCTGCCTTGGCCTCCCAGAGTGCTCGGATTACAGGTGTGAGCCACGGTGCCTAGACAGAAAAGGAACATCATTATAATTAAACCAGATTGTGAGAAGCCAAATGGAAAGTGATAAGTGCTTAATTATATTAAAATGAATCAATCTTTTTCCTAGAGGACAGTGCTCTGTGTGTCCTTAGCTTAGACATGAAGAAATCAGGGCTGGGGGCCCACTCAGGGCCAACAGGGGTAACAAGGAGATGGGAAAGCAGGTCGCTAGGATGGAATTGTGATTTCCAGCTTGTTCTGCTCCTTAGGATGAAATAGAGATTTTTTTCAGAGTTGCTGCATCTTTACTTGCTCCTATTTGGCTTCCTAGAATGCAGTGGGATATTTTGATCCTTGCCTAGAAACCCAAGTTCATCAAATTCACACAAGGACTCGGGAACATGCTGAATCAAAGATGGCGGTTTCTCAGGTATAAGATATGATCAAAAGCAAGTTTTCTGTTACTAGTAAACCAGCCCATCTGTGGGACCCCTTAGCCCCTCCCTAGGAACCAGCGTGATTGGATCTCTGCAGACACTTCTGTCTCTGCTGCTCCTTCCACTCTTTCTTTTGTCCTCCTCCCTCTTTCACCACACCTCAATCCCAGCCCAGGAACAGAGCAGTGCTTCTGGTCCAGTCCTGGGCTCTTGTTAAAATGAAGATTCTGATTTGAAGGGCCTGGGGTGGGGGCTGAGAATCCCAGGTGGTGGCGATGTCTGTGGGGTGGGGAGAGTGCTGAGAGGCTGCCAGCCTGGCTGCAGACTGATCCCATGGCTCGGAGACCTAGGAGAGTGACTTACGGTGACCCAAAGTCATCAGCACTGAGGAGCGAGCCGCCATCTGCCCCTCTGCCCTGTCTGTGCAGAGCTCCCCCTGTGACTCGCAGATGCTCAGAGCTGCCTCTGCCCCTGCCCCGTGGGGCCCACTGCAGTGCTGCTGTCATTGCACCTGAGCTTCCCATCTCTGGAGGAGGGGCTGATATTAGAAATGCTTTTCTGCCTCCTTTCTCTCCTGGCCTGGTTTCCTGCAATGAGAACTACTTTCCATGCAACTGGAAACACGAGGGCAGCATCCACACAACATGTTGTAAAAACAAATCAGTAGTGAAAATGAGACAGAATCATGATGGTGTGATCATTTGCTCTTGATATTCAAGTTCAATTCTGGCTAACGTCATTGTTTTTCAACAGAGTCAAACCATTTGATTAGAGGTTTGTTTTTTTTTCCAGGTTTATTATCTGACTGACTGGAAAAGTGTGACTGGTATATCCCAATGGCTGTGTCCTTCTACGCCCCAGCTCCCTCCTTTGGGCTTCCTGTCCTACTCAGCCTCCTAGGAGCCAGACATGGGTTTTCCTGTATAGAAGGACCAGTCCTTAAAATGTACTTGCCTTTGAAAAACATTGTGCTGTAGTTGGGGGACAAAATAATTTCTGACTAAAATATGTAGGCCGGTTGTTATCCTGTGAATTTCAGTGAATGCTGATTCTGTGCTAGAAATTGGAAAGATTCTTGGGTTCTCTGAAACGCTCTGCAGAGGAGGCATACAGTGTGGTCTACGGTAGGATTTTCTGGGGCAGAGGGAAGGTGACTGTGTGGGTTGTCGTGGTCTTTGGTGGAGAATGGGACCTGAATTAATGTCACAGTAGCAATTGAGAGGTGGCAGAGGAACTGACTCCTGAAATGCCTAGTGGAGAAGGCCTTACCTAGGAGTGTTCCTTGGACCATGGGCCCTGTAAGAGGCACCGGAGAAGAGCTGACCTGATGTGGCATTGGCAGTGGGGGGGGGGGGGGGAGCATTTAGGTTGCCTGTGAGCAGACTTAGGAGCACAGAGTTTCAGGGCCTCACACCCCATGGAAGTTAGTCCCACTGGAAACCCATACCAGACAGGTGTGATTAGAAGCTCTTCTCCCCACAGCCCTGGAACCAGTCCTGGGTGCCACAGACCTCTGGCCTTGGCTGCTTTCCCCTCACCCCCCAATGCCCTGGAACCAGTCCTGGGTGCCATGGACCTCTGGCCTTTGCTGCTCTTCCCCCCTCAACCTCCCATCCCCACCCCTCAACCAGTCCTGGGTGCTGCAGACCTCTGGCCTTTGGTGCTCTTCCCTGTTTTCTGTAGCTCATTGACCCAGAGACTCTGGACTGACAAGTGGCCATGACACGTACTGCAGTGAGGCTCTGACCAGAGATGAACGATACGAGCTGGGTGAAAACAGTTCCCTGTCTGGTAGACGTAGGTACAAGGTGGTGGTGAGAGGAGACTGTTGGCCGTGCTTGGCTGAAGATGAATGTAAGCAGAGGAGGCTGCTAGGAGAGAATGCTCCTTCTATTTCCATGTGGACAGATCACCTGGAGCAGCGCTCCTGGCCTCTTCCTGTCACCTGCTGGCTAGACTCTGATTTTCCCTCTGCCAAGCAGTCACAGGGAAGCTTAAAGCAACTGCCTTTGCAGTCACTCCGGTTTAATTCAAGGGTAAAATCTTAGAGAACCTCACTGACAGCAACCCAGGCCACATTCTGTGAGAGGTGTGATTTATAATCAAGGAAATATTTTAATCTCCACCTGCCTGGTCCCTATGTCTACCTCTCAGTTGACTGAATTTGACTAAAAAAAATAGGTGATGATTTATTAATTGCTCAGACTTTAACACCAATACGTTATATTGGAACTTTGAAAAGGAGATACTAGATTGAAAAGGGGATACTAGATCCCCAGATTAAATTTGGGGATCAAAATAACTGATTTAGGCTGGGCTGGTAGCTTTCACCCTGGACGTCTTCAGGGACTTATATTTTGCTGTGTGGCTAGTTTCTGCTTCTAATAGGCCTGGCATTGTAAGTGGCTTTAGGCCCTGAGTTTAATAAGGGAGCCAGGGAATTGATATTAGTGTGTCACTGCAGGTTATGGTAGTCTAGTCTATAGGGACAAGGATATTTTTATATAGGAAAGTGGGGGTTTCTGTATAGATGGGGCAGTGTGTGGGAGGGGACTGCTGCAGGGACTTTAGCTGATGTCCACTTGAAACCTCCACTTGTCCTGGTATTGTAGGGAAGCCTGAGAGAGGGATTTCATCATCAAAAGAATTTTTGAGTCTTAGTGAAGGCTTGACTTGAAATGGGGGGAGTCTCACAATTTCTCATCTCTCTTGCTTTGCCTCCAAGTCTACCAAGGTAGGTAAGTTCCTTGTGAACCCTGCTACATGCATGTGTGTGTGTGTGTGTGAGATGTTTCTAGCTGTAAATTGTTAATGCCTGGCCTAAGTAGTCTGCTATTGAACTGGCGCCTCAAATTTCATTAACTGCACTCAGGACAAAGGGGATGGCGCCATTTCTAGTGCTCTTTGTCTTAAGAGTGACTCCTTCTAACCCTGCCCACTCAGAGGACTCCTGTGGGTTGCTCTGTGTCTTAGCTTGGTTTCCTACAAGAGCCGAGTTGCAACATGGACCAGACTGAGTACACAAGTGAGTGTGTTTTTGTTTTTGTTCTGCTTTGCTTTTGAGATGACCCCAGGAAGCTAAGGTGAGAGAATGGGGCAAGCAAGAAAGGGAAGGAGGGAAAGAAATAAAGGATGTGTTAAGGAGGTGATTTCCACTGCAATAGGGACCCTCTAGGAATTGAGTAGATTACACCAAGATTGTTTCTCTGAACCATGGGAAGCTATGCTGTTATTGTCTTTTGTTACCCAGGGATTGAAAGCAGGCCATTTGTCCTTTGGTGCAAGGACTGACTGGCCTTCTAAGGCTTTGGGGAGAATCCTGCAACAGAGAAGACTGCAGAGGTGCCTGAGAAGGGAGGGACACAGGTACCATGCTGCAACTGTCCATCTCCATGGTGCTGAAATCAAAAGGGCTGAGGTAGAGATGTGGTGTTAGGGCCCCAGAGCTTTTGCTATAATTTGTTAGCTATATCAACTCTTGACTTCAGACTTCTAAGGCCCATAAAATAGTAGCAGATTTTGCAACAGCTCATGTTATGTAGAGAATATGCCATCAAAAAGAACTACAGAGGAAAATTATCGTGATGAAATGATTGCAAATCTAAAAGATTAAAAGGCTTTGGCCTGGAATTATCAATTTCTAGAAATTGAATTAATTCAGGAAATCAAGGAAGAACAAGAGTACATTGAGAAGTTGTGTTTCAAACTACTATTAGAACAGAACCAAGGAGAAAATAAATTAAATAATGGAAGAAAATATGATCGAGCTGTAGTAAAGGTTTCCTTAGGAAATGTTTTGCAATCTTGAGGCCAAACTAGAAGATATGAAATATAAAATTTAATATATAAGAGCTCAGGTAGATATGAAAGGGAAAATGAGATATGCCTAAGTGGAATTGCACTTAACAGAGCTTTAGAAAAAAGGAACTATTATATTTCAGAAATTTGTTTTAAAAATTTCTATTTATAATTTAAATGCATTTATAGGGTACATGTGATATTTTCATATAAGCATACAGTGTGTAATGACCAAATCTAGGTAACTGGGATAGTGATCACCTAGAACATAGACCATTTCTTTGTGTTGGGAACATTTAAAACAGGGGTCCTCAAACTTTTTAAACAGGGGGCTAGTTCACTGTTTCTCAGACTGTTGGAGGGCTGGACTGTGGGCCCCAGGATGAGTCAGCTGCTAAGCAGGACAGGCAGTGGTGGCAAAAACACCCAGCGGGCCGGATAAATGTCCTAGGTGGGCTGCATGTGGCCCGTGGGCCATAGTTTGAGGATGCCTGGTTTAAAATCTTCTAGTCATTTTAAAATATACATAAAACCATTCTTTACGCTATAGTTGCCCTAGTGGTTTAGTAGAAGCCTAGATCTTATTCCTTCTATCGAATGGTGTTTTTGTGCCCATTAACCAGCTCTTAATTCTCTCCCCACTACTCTTTTCAGCCTCTGGTAAAAATCACTCTTCTCTCTACTTCCATGAGATCAATTTGTTTTAGTTCCCACATATGAGTGAAAACATGAGATATTTATCCTTCTGTGCCTGGTAAATTTCACTTAACATGATGCCTTTGTGCTCTATTCATGTTGCAGCAAATAATGCCATTTCATTTTTCATGGCTGAATAACATTCTAGTTGTGCATATACACACACACCACCTTTCCTGTATTCATTCATCTATTGAAGGACTCTTGAGTTTGTTCCCTATCTTGGCTATTGTGAATCATGCTGCAATACACCCAGGAGTGCAGAGATCTCTTTGACATACTGATATCCTTTCTTTTGCATATACCCATAAACAGAATTGCTGCATCATATGGTAGTTATATTTTTAGCTTTTTATTTATTTATTTGTGTATTTATTTATTTATTTAGAGACAGGGTCTTACCCTTGTTGCCCAGGTTAGAGTGCAATATTGTCATTATAGGTCACTGCAACCTCAAACTTCTGGGTTCAAGTAATCCTATTGCCTCAGATTCCTGAGTAGCTGGGACTCTAGATGGGCACCATCATGCCCTGATATTTTTTTATTTTTATGTTTTATAGAGACAAAGTTTTTCTATGTTTCTTAGGCTGGTCTCAAAATTTCTCCTACCTTGGCCTTCTAAAGTGCTAGGATTACATTGTCTGGCCTATTTTTAGTTTTCTTGAGAAACCTCTATACTATTTTCTATAGAGGATATACTACTTTACATTTCTACCAACAGTGAGAATTATGAGGAAACTATTTTAGGTGCTACTAAATTAGAAATAGTGACTGGGGTCCAACAAATGTAAAAGAAGTAACGTCTCAGGGAAAAAGCTGGAATTACTTCTTAAAAGATGATAGAAGCCAGAACACAACTAACAATCAGTCTCTTAGAGCTTGTATATTGGAATAGTTATACCAAGAGATTATGAAAAATTGACAGAAAAGTACCAGGAAGAGCAATGATTTAAAAAGCTCCAATATGGCACAGGCATCACTTGTACCTTGATAAGACATACCCAAGAAATGCATATAATTAATACACTAAGAGAAAACACAGAAAATTTGGGAATATTAAATAGAAGCAGGCAGGTAATATCAGGTAAAGTCTAGACCTGGGTTGATGTGATGGCAGCCTTTATCCTGTAGAGGATTATCTAACTGAATGAGGTTTTAAAAGTAGACAGGTTGGTTTGTACAGTGGAAAATTGTTATACTCCCAACATGTTTTGATTTCATATTTTTTGCTACAGAATATACAAGACAAAATATGAAGGAGTATTTTCAAAATCATGTCTGAGCCAGAAATCAAAGGGAAAATAAAAGGAAAGAAGATAGGCAGAATTTAGGCATAATTCAGCACTACCTGTGTTAGAACCAAAAGGATGTCCTCAGGAAAGTTGGACCATTAGAAACTCAACTAAGTCTTCCTGAAAGGAAAATGGGAAAAACAGATAGAAATGGAATGTAAAGGCAGGATTAGATGCTCTTCACTTGTCTCCAAATTTGCTGTCCATCCTTCCAGGCCATGCTCTGTGCCTCAGAGGCTGATCTCGCTTACTTGGGTCCTTTATTTTCCAGGTTTTGTTGAGTGTGGATGGCCAAGGGAAGGCCCAGCAGCAGTCCTAGAGTGGGAGGGGAGAGGCTGAGGTGCTAATTCTCTGGCTCCATCCCTGTGGAGCTGAGGTTAGACAGTGGCTGCATTTCCCTGTGGGGCCTACCCTTTCCCACATCTGTAGTTAGAGCTGGTCATAGCTTCCTGGGGTGTGTCACTTGCATACCCTAGCCTGCATACCAATCCTCAAACACAGTGCTATGAAGGAAAAGGGAAATTGAGAGGTTTTTAATTATGCAGAAAATCAAGAAAGGCATGTCAAATAAGATCTGTTGATTGATGTTGTCATCATTGGATATCACTAAACCTTGCAGTAACAAAGTTATTCCTTTCACAGATTTCTGGAATACCACTCTTGGAAAGATAGTATGCAAAGCTGGATTTACCCTCAGGTATCAGAGGTCAAAGTTAAGCAGGCAACAAGAACTTTTCCCTCATTGAGCTGAAGGGTAAAAGTGGGGACCTCCTAACCATGGCAGAGTCTGTCTGAAGTCCCGGTGAGGCTGACCTGAGGGATCTTTTCAGAGTCTTTGCTATGGTCTATGATAACACTAACTACTCAGATCTGGGGACTTGGAATACAGGGATTTACTGCTTTAGAGTCTCTATTTTGTCAGTGTGAAACTTGTGCTGTGATAATTTTATATGTCCTATTAATTTGATTCTTTAAAAGTCAGACATTGGTAAAGCTTTCATTTAGTCTAACTTGGGAGAGTTGGAAGAAGTTAAATTCAAGAACCGAGGTACCCAAGAGTGTGAAGCACAATAGAAGCACCATGATGGCTGCCGTGTCATGGGTGATGGCTGCAGATACAGAGTCTGACTCTGTCACCCTGTGTGGAGTGCAGTGGTGTGATCACAGCTCACTTTGACCTCAAACTCCTGGACTCTGGTGACCTCCTTGTCTTCACCTACTATGTAGTTGGGTAGCTGTAGTTGGGACTACAGCTAGGGTCTTCCCTACTGCTACTTCATCATCCAGGCCAAGGGGCAGTGGTACCCTCATAGCTCCCTGCAGGCTTGAACTCCTGAGCTCAAGGGAGCTCCTCCTACCTCCTGAATAGTTGGGAATACAGATACAACATCTGCTTCTATTGCCCAGGATGGACTTGAGATCATGCATTACAGAAGAGGAGGCAAGATGGCCAACTGGAGCCAGCTTTACAGAGGCTCCTATCCAGAAGGAGAGTTAAAGGACAGAAGTTTAGCAAATAAGTTGATGGTTTGGAGCTGAACCAAGAGAGAAGATTGAAAAGTACACATCACCCCTGCTGAGGTGAGCTGTGACCCCAAGGAAACAAACAATAGGTACAAAACCCATCACCAAGTGGAAGGGAGTCCCTCCCCCATGAGAACAGCTTGTAGTATACTTTCTACAAACAAAGCAGGCAGAGGCCAGATCTCCTCCTATTTTATCCCACAGGATAGATTCTCTTAAAACCAGAAATCCTTCCCCAGAGAGGACCCACTAGTGCACCATGGCACTCTCTGCCAGGCATAAAACTGAACATATACACTACCTGCAATTATGAACTCCCAGCACTCCCCTCCACTTTCATCCCATGGTCTGAAAGACTGTCCTCCATGGAGTTCAGATTCTTGGGCATTTTCTTGAGGGTGTGGACAGGGTGTGGGCTGTTACAAGTCTGTGCTGAATCAGTGGCACAGATGTAAAGTGGGGACTGCGGAGCGAGGGAGCCATACAGGAGAGGAAGAGATGGTGCTGCATGGTGCGCAGCAGTGGTAGCAGTGGGAACAATAGGGCTCACGCTCCTGGAGATGTTTTGGAGAAACACTTCCTACCTCTCTTAGCAAGCAGAGGGAGATAGGCCTCTCTTCTGGTGGTGACCATGGGCAGAACAGATCTAGGATGGAAACACAGGCCCTGTGAGCAAAGTGTATGCCTGAACTGGTACCTGCCTGGGTAAGGCATGGTGGGGACAGAGGATAGAATCCCCACACATGCAGAGGCGGAATATTCCCAGGGCAGGGCTGAGTCAGAATTGCTGCTTTTGTGAGCCCAAGATGCAACCAGCCCCTGGGGAGCATAGCTGGGACAAAAGCAGGTGTGGCAGAAGCATCAGCCCAGGGAAGGGCAGGAGCTGAGAGCTATTTGTGAGCTCTAACTGTGCCCACCCCAACACAGAGTGCAATGGATACAGAGATGCCAGCTCTATGAGAATTAGTGCAGCAGCAGTGACACAGAGTGGGGCTGAGTTGCAATTTCTGTGAACTGAAACAGTGCCTGACCCACAGGGGAATATAGGTGGGACAGAAATGCAAACTCTGTGAGAATATAAGTGGCAGCAACATCAATCAGGGGTGGGGCTGGAGCTGAATGAAACTCCCTGGCCTCCATTAAGCACCTGAGGTAGGCAGGCTTCAGCTCCCCCTGCTGGCTGGTGGCAGAATGTGGTGGCCTGGCCAAGGAGACAGATCTCCCAGTGAGTCAGGCAGTTGCAAACCCCTAGTGCATCTGCTCATTGGAGGGAACTGGGTCATAGCCCTGTGGGGTTACAAGTGACTGGACATTGACAGAGGTGTAAGGTAGGGAAGGATGCATCAACCTTCCTGGAATAATTCACTTGGTGGGTGGGCCCTTCTGACTCCATGGAGCATCAGAGTGAGTCATACTTGAGCTGCCAGCAGACTCCTGCTGTCTAGTTGCTGGAGACCTTTTGAACTCTCCTACTTAAGACTAGGTTCTGACTGGAACAATTGATTTGGAGCTCTTAACCTAGGCCAATCATCATCCAAGGTGGTACTCTTCTTGTGTTGTTGTGGGAATGTTTGATTTTCCTTTTCCAGTTGTTGCCCATGGTGGGCAGGGTGCCTTAGTTGCTTGTATTTCTCCACAGCTGAGACTTCAACCCACAGTTACTGATTCACTAGGATTGGACAGAGACCAGGTGAAAAAAAGACAGAGCGACTTAGCCAAGCAGGTCCCCAGTATCTTAGGCTGTAGTACTGTATGGGTCCTTGCAGAGCAATAGGTGAAAACCTGCAGTCACCAGTCCCAGCTCTTGGGCAAAGGGCTGGTTAATCACTACTCCAGGAACCCCCAATCTAATTTCACCTTATCTGCTCATCTAGCCAAATGGGGTGGAATCAGCAGAAAAACTCCGGTAACTTGAATAATCAGAGTAGATCAACTCCCCCAAGGAATGATAAGGCAGACACATTAGAAGATCCCATTCATAAACAAATGGCTGCGATGTCATAAATCGAATTCAGAATTTGGATTGCAAATAAGATTAACAGAATGGAGGTAGAGTTGGAATTAGAAATTCAAGGAGCATTTCAAAAGTTGTCTCAAGAACTCAATGAATTGGCTCGGTGCCTGTGGCTCAATCGGCTAAGGCACCAGCCACGTACACCTAAGGTGGTGGGTTCGAATCCCCAGCCCGGGCCCACCAAACAACGATGATGGCTGCAACCAAAAAATGGCCGGGCATTGTGGCGGGCGCCTGTGGTCCCAGCTACTTGGGAGGCAGAGGCAGGAGAATCGCTTGAGCCCAGGAGTTGGAGGTTGCTATGAACTGTGATGCCATGGCACTCTACCCAGGGGGATAGCTTGAGGCTCCGTCTCAAAAAAAAAAAAA
>CAUYQV010067157.1:0-14408 GCA_963574575.1 Galagoides demidoff
AGCAACCTCCAACTCCTGGGCTCAAGTGAGTCTCCTGCCTCCGCCTCCCAAGTAGCTGGGACCACAAGCGCCCGCCACAACGCCCGGCCATTTTTTGGTTGCAGCCATCATTGTTGTTTGGCGGGCCTGGGCTGGGGATTCAAACCCGCCACCTTAGGTGTATGTGGCTGGCGCCTTAGCCGATTGAGCCACAGGCGCTGAGCCAAGTGAAACATCTTATACTTAATATGGGAAAAAAAAATCAAAGCATCACTTGTTAGCTGTATCACTTTGTGCAAATTAAATAACCCCTCTAGGCCTCAGTTTTTTAATCTTTAAAATGGGAATAATAATACTACATGGAATTGTAGGGAGAAGTAAATGGGATAATGTACAATTGATCCTTATTATTTGTAGACTCTGTGTTTGCAAATTCACCTATTACCCAAACTTTATTTGTAACCTTTAATAGTTAAAGTGCTTGTGGGGTCATCTGTGGACACCTACAGATCTATAGACATTTGAGTCACCCAACACTCACGTTCCCAGCTAAGGTAAAACAAGGCTCATTCTGCCTTTTTGTTTCAGCTCTCATCTTGTAAACAAGTGTCCTCATTGAAGTCTCTTTAGTGTCATATTTTTGAAATTGTGTGCTTTTTGTTGGTGATTTTGCTCTCTGAAATTGTCCCCAAGCATAATGCTGAAGTGGTGTCTTCTGTTGCTAAGCTCGAGAAGGCTGGGATGAGCTTCACAGAGAAAATAAGATGTATTCAGGCGTGAGTTACAGTCTTGGTGTTGCAAGTTTGATGTTAATAAGTCAATAAAATATATTAAGTAAGGCAAAGCACATGTAAAACAAGGTTATGTATTGATTAGTTGATGAAAATGCTGTGACCAGAAGCACACAGGACACTCACCCTATGCTTCTCCAGGAGGAGAGGGTTAGGGTTGGCGTCAACTTTATGAAACTGAACTTCCCCAAGGAATGAGAATCGGCCGTGTGTCAAAGCCCCTGTCCAGTGCCCAGTGCTCAGGAAATGCAGACTCCTAATCTGAGTGAGAAGAAGGCAGAAAGACTCCGGGCAGTTTATTGCCAGTTCTTCATGCTTTGCCAGGAATTTGGTTCCTAAGAGTCAAAGAGGAATTTTTGTATATCACACACCATCATGGTTGTCTCTTTAGAGAGACGTTACAAGGACAGGTTGACGGCCACCTCTTATGGCTCTGCCAGCCACTATCACTGATGCGCTTGTTAATGAGTTTCTGTCTTATTCCTCCTATATCCTGGGGGTGCTTCCCGTTTCCGGTCCCAGACAGGGAGCCTGAAAGGGTCAAAAGGGGGGGTGCTTTCTGCCTTCCTTCCCTCTCAGGTCCACTATCTTGTGTTTCAGTGGTTGCTTCCACTTTAGTTGATCCTGGGGGAAGAAAAAAGAAACAAAAGCCTTGTGTGGATCCAGGTCCACCAGCCAGAGTGACAGAGAGGAGGTCTCTAAGCACCCACTTAGGAGAAGACATATAGGGCAGGCAGGAGGGACCTGACCACCAGGTTCCACTGTCCTATGGGGCCCACTGGGGCTACTCCTTCCCTCCCGGGCAGGGCTGGAGGCAGCAAGAACAAGGAAAAGGGAGCAGAGGTTTCCTACACATGGGTCTCATTAGACTGCCATTCCTGAGGCTCTCTGGGCTTGAATGCTTTCTCACCAGGAAGCCAGACAGCCAACTGGAGAAAATCTGCAGACCGGTGCTGAGGCCAGGCTTCAGGAGGCAGCCCGGGTGGGATGTGGGCACTTGATCTTTATCAGAGCCCTCAGTTCCTGGCCTCCTGCCAGCTCCAGTAGCCCCAGGCCAGGATCCTCCAGGAATCCGGAGTCTGAGGATTGTGTTACCTTCTGAATTCCATTAGCACAGGCTGGTAGGGTACTGGGCTGGGGGTGCTGGGGGTGAGTGGGGAGCAGTCCAGAGGGTTTTGGTGCCAAGCAGGCGCCTTGGATTGCTTGTTGCTGCCTTTTGAGCTCCAGCTCCCGTCTGCCCTCATCTCTTATGCCGGCTGCAGGCAAAGACATGGATTATGTATATATAAACTAAAAAAGGTTTGGGCTTTTCAGATGTTCATAGAAAACAGAAGTTAACGATGATAGTAGTAATAGCAGAACTGTATACTAGGCACTGTCTAATTGCTTTACATAAGCAGTCGTGTGGCCCTTAACGATGCGGTAGGTTCTAAGAAATGTGTCCTTAGGTGATTTCTTGGCTGTGTGAACATCACCGAGTGTACTTATAGAGACATAGATGGTACAGCCTCCTACACAGCCAGGCTGTACAGTACAGCTCATTGCTCCTAGGCTACAACCCAGTACATCACACATTACTGTACTGAACACTGCAGGCAATTGTAATACATTGGTAAGCGTTGTGTACATAAACATATTTAAACATAGAAAAGGTACTGTAAAAATATAGTATAAAAGGTTTAAAAAAAAAAAAGGTACACCCTTATGTACACTTAACATGATTGTAGTTAAGACTGGAAGTTGCTCTGGGTGAGTCCGTGAGCCGTGAATGTGAAAGCCAAGGACGTTACTGTAGCTACCGAGAACTTCATAAACACGGAACGCACAGGCCACGCTAAATTTATAAAAGCATTTCTCTTTTTTCTGTAATACATTAACCTGAGCTTATTGTAACTTTTTAGTTTCTAAACTTAAGAATTTTTTTAAACTTTTGAACTCCTTTTTAATAACACTGCTTAAAACACAAAAACATTGCCCACCTGTGCAAAAATGTTTTCTTTCTTTCTATCCTTAGTCTACAATCTTCTTTTACTTTAAAAAAAATTTTTGAAGTGAACATAATTGCAAGATTTCATTGTCTTCACGATAAAACAAAAGACGTTTAGAACAGTATGGCTTGGCCCTTTCTCTTCTTATCTCCTCCCAATTCGAAATGCTTGCATCTCTTAATAGCCAGCATTCTCTCAGATCTGCAGTTGGGCTTTGCACACTCAAGCCTCAGCACAGCTGCCTTCTTCTTCTTCTTCTTCTTCTTTTTTTTTTTGCAGTTTTTGGCTAGGGCTGGGTTTGAACCTGCCACCTATGGCATATGGAACAGGCACCCTACTCCTTTGAGCCACAGGTACTGCCCATCATGGTCTTCTTTGTAGTTTTAGCCTTTTTCCAGAAAATTGGCTTAGTCTTCCCACCATAGCCACTCTGCCTCCTGTCATAACACCACTTTCCCTGAGGAGAGAGTCCTTGCCCTTCTTGTACTGTGTCACTCCGTGGGGCTGGGTTTTAGGAAAGTTCACTCATCTTTGAGTAAGTGCTATTGGCAATGAAGGCTCAAATTTTTAATTATTTTACTTTTTAAGCCTTTTTTGTTACAATCTAAGACACAAACACACACATTATCCTAAGCCTACATAGGCTCCGGACCATCCACATCCCTGTTGCACATCTACATCTTGTCCCAGAGGGAAATCGTCAGAGGCAGGAACACGAATGAAGCCTTCGTCTCCTCTGATAACTGTGCCTTCTTCTGGAAAACTTCTCGAAGGGCCTGCCTGAGGCTGTTTTACTGTTAACTTTTTTTTTTTTTAAGTAGAATGAGTACACAATAAAATAATAATAAAAAGTATAGTATAGTAACAAGCCAGCAACTAGCCATCTGTTGTCATTGTCAAGTCTTAGTAGGTAAGTAATTGTCGGTGCTAGACTTTCATGTGACTGGCAATGCAGTAGGTTTGTGTACACCAGCAGCACCACAAACATGTGAGTTATGTGTGGTGCTAAAACATTATGATGGCTACGAGGTCAGTAGAAATTTGACGGGAATTTTTTAGCTCCATTCTAATTTTATGGGACCACCGAAGTGTTGATGGTCTAATGCTGACAAACACACAACTCCATCAAAAAACAAACAGAAGACACAAACAGAGGCTTTTTGAAAGAAAACAGATGAAGGGTCAAGACACATATGAAAAAATGCTCAACACTGCTACTCATCAGGGAAATACACATTAAAACCATGGTGAGATATCATCTTATCCCTATAAGAGTAGCCATTACCAAAAAGTCAAAAAACAATAGATGCTGGAGAGGATGCAGAGAGAAAAACATGTTTATACATGGTCAAGGGGACTGTGAAGTTCTGCAACTGCTATGGAGAACAATATGGAGATTCCTCAAAGAAATAAATGTAGGGCCAGGTGTGGTGGCTCACACCTGTGATCCTAGCACTCTGGGAGGCCTAGCAGATAAAATGCTTGAGCTCAGGGGTTTGAGACAAGCTTGAGCAAGAGACTCCGTCTCTCAAAATAGCCCAGAGTTGTAATGGGCCCCTATAATCCCAACTACCTGGGAGGTTGAGGCAAGAGGATCATTGAACCTAAGAGTTCGAGGTTGCTGTGAGCTATGACACCATAGCACTCTACTCAGGGTGACAGAGTGAGACTATCTCAAAAAAAAAAGAAAGAAAGAAAGAAAGAAATGTAATAATTGCCAGGCCATGGAAGAAGCCCAAGTGTCCATCAATCCACGAATGGATCAACCAACTGTGGTATATGTACACCATGGAATACTGTGCAGCCATAAAGTAAGATGGAGACTTTACGTCCTTCATGTTCACATGGATGGAGCTGGAAAGTGTTCTTCTTAGCAAAGTGTCACAGGAATGGAAGAAAAAGTATCCCGTGTACACAGCTCTATTATGAAATTAATTTATAGCTTTCATATGAAATCTATAACCTAATAACAGCCTAAGTTTATGGGGAGGGGGGAGGGAGAAGGGAGGGGGGATGGGTGGAGGGAGGTGATTGGAAGGATCACTTCTATGGTTTATCTTACAAGGGTACAAGTGAATCTTTCTAAGAGTAGAATATGATTGTCTTAACACAATAATTAAGAAAATGACATGTAGGCTATGTTAACCAGTTAGATGAAAATATTTCAAATTGTATATGAAAACACAAAACTGTACCCCAGAATTGTATTAATGTACATAATTATCATTTAATAAAAAAAAAAGAAAGAAAGAAATGTAGACCTACCATTCAATCCAGCAATCTCTACCGCTGGGTATCTCCCCAAAGGAAAAGAAATTGTTTTATCAAAATGACACCTGCACTTAAATGTTTATGGTAGCACAATTCACAGTTGTAAAGATCTGGTGTCAACCTGAGTGACCATCAATTGATGAGTGGATTAAAAAAATGTGGTATCTATATACTATGGAATACAACTCAGTCATAAACAAGGAATGAAATAACGTCATTTGCAGCAAACTGGATGGAAATGGAGAACATTACCCCAAGTGAATTATCTCAGGAATGGAAAAACAAATTCCGTATGTTCTCACTAATAGGTGGGAGCTAATGGATGGGCCCTGATGGCTCTAAAGTGACATAAAGCTGCAGTTCCCAAGCCCCACTCTGCAGATCTGTACCAGGCTGCACAGCAGGAGGTGAGCAGCAGGTGAGCCAGTGAAGCTTCGTTTTTATTTATAGCTGCTCTCCACCCCTAATGTCACCACCTGAGCTCTGTCTCCTGTCAGATCAAGGGTGGTATCAGATTCTCAGAGAGGCACGAACCCTCCTGTAAAGGGCGCATGTGAGAGATTTATGTTGCGCGCCCCCTACGAGAATCTACTACCTGGTGATCCGAGCAGGAGCTGAGGCAGTGAGGATAGTGCTGAACTATCTGGTTGCAGGAAAACAATCTCAGGGCTCCCACTGATTCTGCCTTATGGTGAGTTGTATAATTATTTCATTATGTATTACAATGAAATAATAAGAGAAATAAAGTACACAATAAATGTAATAGGCTTGAATCATCCCCAAACCATCCAGGTTTGTGGAAAAAAAGACTTTCAAGAAATCAGTCCCTGGTGCTGAAAAGGTTGGGGACCCCTGCTGTAAAGGATATTGGAAACTAAGAAAGGGAGAGAGTGGAAGAGGAGTGAGGGATTTAAAACTTACTTATCAGGTATAACATATATATATAAATCATATATCTCACACATGTGCCATTTATTTTATATATATACACACACACACACTATTACGGTGATGAGCACACTAAAAACCCTGACTTCAGCATTATATAATTCATCCGTGTAACAAAGAACACTTGTACTCACTAATATTTTGAAATAAAAATTATTTTATTTATTTATTTATTTATTTATTTATTTATTTATTTTTGAGACAGTGTCACACTAGGTTGCCCTCAGTAGAGTGCTGTGAAATCACAGCTCACAACAACCTCAAACTCCTGGGCTTAAGCGATTCTTTTGCCTCAGTCTCCCAAGTAGCTGGGACTGCAGGTGCCTACCATGACGTCTGGCTAATTTTTTGTTGTTGTTGTAGTTGTCATTATTGTTTATCAGGCCCAGGCTGGGATTGAACCCACCAGCCCTGGTATATGTGGCCAGCACCCTAACCACTGAGCTATAGGCACCGAGCCTGAAATAAAAATTATTTTTAAAAAATTGCATTTCCTCATAGTTCTGGAGGCTAGAAGTTTGAGATCAAAGTGTTGGGAGAATTGGATTTTTCTCAGGCTCTCCTTGGCTTGTGAGGGGACAGCTTCTCCCTATGTCATTGTAAGGTCATCTCTCTGTCCGTGTCTGGTATGGTCTGAATGTCTGCGTCCACTCCAGATTCATATATTAAAGTCTTAACTCCCAATGTGATGGCATTAGGAGTAGGGCTTTGGGGAGGTGATACAGTCATAAGGGTGAAGCCCTCACGAGTGAGATTAGTGCCCCCATAAAAGAGGCCTCCGAGGGCTTCCTTGCTCCTTCCACCAGGTGAGGACACAGTGAGAAGGTGCTGTTTATGAGGAAAGGGCCTTGACCAGACACTGAATCTGCTGGAGCCTTGATCTTGGACTTCCCACCTTCCATAATTGTGAGAAATAAGTGTGTATTTATATAACCCTCCTGGTTTATGGTAGGTATTTTGTTAGAGCAGCTGAATGGAGTAAGACAGTAATCCTTTTTCTTATAAGGGCACCTGTCATATTGGATTAGGACCCACCCATATGACCTAAGTAGAGTGCTGCCCTCAGGAGAGAGCTGTACTGTAGCATCATAGCTCACATAGCTCACAGCAACCTCAAACTCTGGGGCTCAAGTGATCTTCTTGCCTCAGCCTCCCAAGTAGCTGAGACTACAGGTGCCTACCACAGCACCTGGCTATTTTAGAGCTAGGGTCTCGCTCTTGCTCAGGCTGGTCTCGAACTCCTGAGCTCAGGCAATCTACCTGCCTCATATGACCTAATTTTAACTTAATTACCTCTTTAAAGACCCTATCTCCAAATAATGTCATGCTAAGGTAATGAGGTTCATAACCCTAACACATGAATTTATAGGATGATACAAGTTGACTCACAGACATCTCATTTACTGAAAAGATAACATAGGGCCAAGTATTGAGTAATTTGAATGCCTTACTTCATTCAAAGAAAGCCCATGTTTCTTTGTATTATTGAGTAGTATCCCATTGAATGCCTATATCACTGTTTTCTTATACTTTTTTATTGATGGACATTTGTGTTGTTTAAAGGCCATATGAATAAAGCCACTATGAATATTATTATACAAGTCATTTTGTGGATATTACTCTAATTTCTCTTGGCTAAATATCTAGGAATGTGATTGCTGAGTAATAGGGTAGATGAAACATTTGACTTTGTAAGAAACTGTCAAAATGTTTTCCAAAGTGTTTATTTTATTTTTACTCCCACCAGAAAAGCATCAAAATTCTGGTTGTTCCAAATCTTCACCAACATTGGGTTGTTTATCTCTTTGTTTCTGAGTTGTAGAAGGTTTTTCTTTTTTCCCATATAATCCTTTGTTGAAGAGATTATTTTCTGGGATGATGATGTGCCAAGCTTTACAGAACTGCTCCCCTGGGAAACTGATGAAACTGATTTATTTATTTATTTATTGAGACAGAGTCTCACTATGTTGCCCTTGGTAGAGTTCTGTGGCGTCACAGCTCACAGCAAGCTCAAACTCCTGGGCTTAAGAGATTCTCCTGCCTCAGCCTCCCAAGTAGCTGGGACTACGGGTGCCTACCACAATGTCCAGCTATTTTTGGTTGCACTTGTTTAGTTGGCCCCTGGCTGGTTTTGAACCCACCACCCTTGGTGTACATGGATGGCGCTGTAACCACTGTGCTATGGGCGCCAAGTTGAAAGTGATTATTATTGTTATTATTATTTTGCAGGGTTTTGGCCAGGGCTGGGTTTGAACCCACCACCTCTGGTATATGGGGCCTGAACCTTACTCCTTGAGTCACAGGTGCTGCCCTGAAAGTGATTTTTAAAACGGCTAAATCTTTAGGCTTGGCACCAGTCACGTACACCAAGGCTGGCAGGTTCGAACCTGGTCCGGGCCAACTGCAACAAAAAATAGCTGAGCGTTGTGGCGGATGCCTGTAGTCCCAGCTACTAGGAGGCTGAGGCAGGAGAATCGCTTAAGCCCAGGAATTTGAGGTTGCTGTGAGCTATGATGTCACAGCACTCTACCCAGGACAGTATAGTGAGATGCAGTCTCAAAAAAAAAAAAAAGAAAGAAAGAAAAAAGACTAAATGTTTAAAGGAAAACAGACAAATATCTAGTAATAATAATAACCTATATTGCTTAAAC
Organism: Galagoides demidoff; assembly: GCA_963574575.1. Classification (NCBI taxonomy): domain Eukaryota; kingdom Metazoa; phylum Chordata; class Mammalia; order Primates; family Galagidae; genus Galagoides; species Galagoides demidoff. The sequence goes on from CAUYQV010067157.1 coordinate 8,629, forward strand.
CACTACTTCTTTGTAGACACTGACAAGCTGATTTTAAAATCCACAAGGATTTTTAAAGGACCCAGAATAGTCTCAACAATCTTGAGAAAGAAAAGTAGATTAGGACTCATACTTCCCAATTACAAAGCTTATTACAAGCAGCAGTAAACAGGCATTGTGGTACTGGTACAAGACAGACATATAGTCAATGGAATAGAATGGAGGGTCAAGAAATAAAACCGCCTGTCTATGGTCAGCTGATAAGGGTGTGATAAGGGTGCAAGACTATTCATGGGCAAAGGAATGGTGTTTTTAATAAATGATGCTGGGATAACTGGATAGCCACAAACAAAAGAATGAAGGCAGACACTTACCTTATACCATATGGGAAATTTAACTCACAGTAAATCAAAGACCGATATATATATATGACCCCAAATTATAAAAGTCTTAGGAAAAAACCTTAGGGGCGGTGCCTGTGGCTCAGTGAGTAGGGCACCGGCCCCATATACTGAGGGTGATGGGTTCGAACCCGACCTCAGCCAAACTGCAACAAAAAATAGCTGGGCGTTGTATAATCCCAACTACTTGGGAAGCTGAGGCAAGAGAATCGCCTAAGCCCAAGAACTAGAGGTTGCTGTGAGCTGTGATGGCATAGCACTCTACTGACGGTGACAAAGTGAGACTCTGTCTCAAAAACAAACAAACAAACAAACAAAAACTTTAGGATAAACCTGACATAGGATTTGGCAAAGTATTCTTAGATAAAAATTACAGGAAAAAAAATAGGCGGCACCTGTGGCTCAAAGGAGTAGGGTACCAGCCACATATGCTGGAGATGGTGGGTTCAGGCCCAGCCCCAGCCAAAAACCGCAAAAAAAAGATAATTTGAATGTCATCAAAATAAAAAATTTGTCTACTTCAAATGATACCTTAAGAAAGTGAAAAAGTCCACAGAATGGGAGAAAATATTCTGAAAAGGGACTTATATGAAGAATTTTTACACCTTAATAATAATATAGCAAATAACCCATTAAAAATAGTCAAAGGATCCGATGGACATTTCTCTAAGGAAGCCATACAAATGACCAGTAAACACACAACCGGTTTCTTCACATCATTAATCATCAGTGAAATACAAATCAACACTACAATGAAATAGGGTGGCAAGAATCAACATGTCAGAGAATAGCGAGTGTTGGTGAAGATGTGAAGAAATTACAATCCTTATACATTGCCGGTGGGAATATAAAATGCTACACCACTGTGGAAAACAGCCTGGCAGTTCCTCAAATGATTAAATACAGTTACCAGAGGACCTCTTAATTCCGCTCTTAAACATGCACCCCAAAGAAATAAAAATATATACACAAAACTTGTGCATATGTGTACAACTATTATAAGTAATGTAATGTAAGTAATGAGGATCATTACTAGAACAGCCAAAAGGTGGAAACAACCCAAATGTCCACCAACCAACATTTGTTTTATCCATAAAAAAAATAAATAAAAGGTGGCATATCAATTCAACGGAATATAACTCATTCTTGAAAAGAATAAAGGATTGCTATATGCTACTACATGGGTGCACTTGAAAACACTATAGGAAGTGAAAGAAGCCAGGGGCAAAAGGTCATCTATCACCTGATTTCGCTCATATGAAATATCCAGAATAAGGAAATCTTCGAGACAGAAAGTAAATTACTCATTACTTGGGGCTGGGAGGTTTGGGGACAGGAGGTGACACCTAAAGGAAACAAGTTTCTCTCTGAGGTGGCAAAAATGTTTCAACACCAGCTGTGGTTACTGTTACATATATCCGTGAATATATTAAAACTATTGAGTTGTATACTTTCAATGGTGAATTTTATGGTATATGAATTATATCTCAATAAATCTGTTTAAAAATAATATTCCTTTGTTGATGTAGGGGTGTATGTTTTTGTGTGTGTGTTGGCATTAGTCTCCTATTGCTGCTATAACAAATTACTATGAATTTGTAACTTAAAAAAACACAAATTTATTATCTTATAGCTCTGGAGGTCAGGGATCCAAGATTTTCACTGAGCCAAAATCAAGGTGTTAGCAGGGCGACCCTCCCACTAAAAGCAGTGACTTTTAAGTGGTGTACTATGGCACATTGGTGGGCCATGAAAATTTTTAAAGATCATTAATTAAATTATTTTCTAAAGAAGTTCAAAGCACAGTATGTTCTTTTTAATTTTTTTTTTTACATCAACATAATTGAAATGTGTTGCAGAAATTTAACTATAGGTTGAAGTGTGCCATGAGATGAAAAAGGTTGAAAAGCACTGCCCTAGAGGATCTAGGGGGCGTTCTGTTCCCTGCCTTTTCCAGCTCCTCAAGGCAACCAGCTGGGATAGCTGGATGTGCAAAGCTCATCAGTCCATCCTCTGCTCCCCCCTCATGTCCCCTCTTTCAGACTCCACCACCTTAGAGGGACCATTTTGTGATTACTTGGCTTAACTGACTTCAATTATCCATGATAATCTCCCCATTTCAAGATCCTTAATTTAATCACAACAGCAAATTTCCTTTTGTCATGTAAAGTAACGTGGGTTCTGGAGATTGACACATGGGCATCTGGATAAACCATCACTTGGCCCACCAAAGTGTGTGTGCATGTGTGTGCACGTGTGACCGTATCAAATACTTATCCTCTGCCCTGCCTCTTCATTTTCTTTAACTAACTTCTTTGATTAACAAGCTTTGTTGGCAGAACTAGACATGCCTATTCTAAACTTTATGTGAAAATTCCAAGGACCTTGAGTAACTAAAATAATCTTGAAAAGGAGTATTACTTTGCTTTTTTATGTCTTTCTGACATCCACTTGCTAATATTATAAAAGATCTTTGCACGGCTGGTGATGAGAGGTATCGGACTATAGTTTTCTTTTGTTGTAACATCCTTGTGTTTGCCAATTTTGGTGTTAGGTTTGCAAAGGCCCCATAATATGAATTGGAAAATATCCTCCGACCTTCTATTCTCCAAAAGACTTTTTGTAAGATTGACATTATTTCTTCCTCAAGTGTTTTGTAGAATTTCCTGTTCTGGGAGAAAACTGTCTGGACCCAGAGTTACCTTTTGTGGAAGAGTTTTAATTATGAATTAGACTTCTTCTGTAGAAACAAGACTACGAAGATTTTTCTCTTCCTTCTTGTATCCATTTTTATAATTTGTGACTCAAGAAATTTTGTCTCTCTAAACAATCCCCTTGTTCTGACAAATATCAACTTCTTTCCTTTGCCATTGCTACTGAACTGGGTGAGATTCCATTCTGCCTTTGGTTTCAAGGCAGAATAGTTGACTTACAGGATAATGTTTTCTTTTTCCTTCTTTTTTTCTGATTATAATGATCATCAGAAGTCTATTAAAGACAATTGTGAAAACGCACCTAAACCGAAAGAAGAAAGTAAAAATCACCACCAATCACACTGCCCAGAAGCAAACCCCTGTTAATGCCATGTTCCACTTTTATTTTATGATAATTTATTCTTGACAAAAGTAAGAATCATTAGTGGAATGTACGTACAATAAAACTTACTTTTTAAGAACATAGTCCTGTGAGAGTGTGAGAAGCACCACAGCAGAAATTCTGGAAAGCATTATACTCCTGGATGCTCTCCTCTCTGTTTCTGTGGACAGGGGCCCATCTGAGCATTGTCCCTGGAGGAAGGTAAGGAGATACCGTTTAGGCAGCAACCCGATGCAGGGTAAGTACAGTCTAATGGCGGGGCCAGATATGGGGGTTAAATAAAGGAGAAATTATTTTGGTTCTGTCCACAGCGGAAGCAATGATGGTAGCCCTGTTTGGACTGGCAGTTCAGAAGGGACCCTAAGTCTTTGTGGTGGAATTAATAGCTGGCTTTTCACTGACCAGAGTTCATTATCACGGGTAAGAGAGGGCCTGTGTTGCATTGCCTGAGTCTCTCTTTGAACCTGTAAAATGGCTCCCATCAGATATGAGATCCGAGTTAAAGCAACCTGGGGAAGGGTCGTTACCCCCAGGGGTGACATGTTAGTTACAAGTGAGGCTTGATGAGATTCCAAATGACAGGAGTGTTGGGGCCATACCTGGCGTCATCTTTCCTATTTCAAACTTGTCTATGTGAAGAAGCACTCAAAGGCCAAAGGTGAAGGCGTATCCGGCCTTGGTGGGTCCCGCTGTCCAGAACTAACCCAGGCGTGGGATGGTGATTCCTTCCTCCATCTTTCCACATTAGCCTGGTTCTCCTTTGCTCCTCTTTGCCAAAACAAAGACCTATTTCCAAGGTCAGGTGCTTCTACTATTATGAAAAAAGCCTCTTCCTACCACACAGTTTGTCAAGAGAGAAAGAAGCTCGTGTAAAGGGTGTCTATAAAGTTCATGTGCAATTTAAAATATTAATTTTAAATTATTAGTTTAAAATAATCGTTTTAAATTAGTTTAATATTTTACATTGCCCATGAACTTTACAGACACCCTGTGTTTACTTACTATAAGATGTTTACTTTTGGGGAATGAATTCTAATATCAAGTTTCTGTTCAGTGCTGGGAAAGCAAATGACATCCAGGAAGAGCCTGTAGAGTTGTATCACTGTGGGGCCAATTTGACCTGCAGTAGGCAGGCCTGTGAATTTGAGGTTTATAGCACCAGTTCACAAATGCTAGCTAGATATCCGTGGAACACAAGTGACAAGGAGTCTGAGAAAGAGTTTGGGCATGCATTGCATCAGTCAAACTCTCAGCTAGGGCAGCCTGAACTGATTTAAGGGGGCTGATAACCCAGGTAAGGGAGACAACCCAGAGTGTCCACCTGCAGTCCACAGACCTCCTAAGGATTCCATACGTAGAGCTCTACCTCAATATAATTGGTTTCCTTGGTAATCCCACGTATTTTATGTTATTTAAAAATAATATTCAAGGAAGAGATCCACTGGTCTTACCAATCTTTCAAAGTATTCTATGTGCCCCCGCTGCCCGAGTCTCTAAAGGATAAGAACTCAGTGCCTCTCTTTCCTTTAGTTTTTCTATCTTCTTTCTCACATTTTCTAGTAGGTCAATTGCAAGACAGAAAAGCCCACGGATACTAATACTGACCCCTCACCCTTTTGATATGTTTATTTAAATACTTTCAAACCCTTCCTTCCTTTCTTTGGGATGCTAGGCTATTTTCTTGCTTCTTCCCCCCCACCCCCACCCCCACCATCTTCCTCTCTCACTCCTTGCTCTCTCTCTCTCTCTCTCTCGCTCATCTCTTTCCCCCACTCTCTCACATCTCTCATAGGAAATGAACTCATACTTTTAAATCCTAAAAATAAATAATAATAAAAACTTAAAAACCTACCAGGAAAAGAATAGGGGAAGACAAAGGCAATGGCCTCATTCTTATTTTCTAGTGAGGAAGGGATCCCTCCTGTGGTTGATTTTCTCCCAGTTCCCTCCAGAAGGGCTTGGGACAAATAGAAACATTTCAACCTATGAAACCTGTGTCATAGGCCTTCAACAGCAGGACAGAGAATGGGGAGCGATCCTGCAGTGCTCAGCTGTTGAAGTCAGCATTAGCATTTGGCTCTAATCCAAAAAGCTCCTTCATCACCTTCCGAGCACATCTCAGAATCTAATAATAATTTAAGGGAGTATTTTTGTCAAACTGAAAAAGCTCAGCGTGTTCTGTCCTTTAATAATCTTTTCTCAGAAAAGGTAAGCTGCTTAATAAATCTCAGTGGTAATAGATGGAGTCAATCAAGAGGAAGGAGGTTTATTTAATAGTCATTTGACTTAATTAGTCTTCAAAAT